>JANIJI010000007.1:927500-1255000 GCA_024500535.1 Leptonema lineaticorne
AATATTTTAAATATTGAATTTTCATATTGATATTAAAAAAAAATACAGAATATTGGAGAACAAATTGAAAACTCTAGAATGGAGTGCGAAAATGCGCTTCAATAATATGTCCGAAATATTATTTAATAAAAATATTATTTGTCAGCTTTAAAAAAATTCATACATTATTAATAATATTATTATAATACTTTATTTTAATTTTAAATTTTCCACTAAAAATAATTGTTAATCAATAAAAATATAAAATTTTCTTTTCAACTGAAGAAAAAGATCCTATGAATTTAGATTTTTTTTGATTTTATATACAATAAAATATTAAAATATTAGTTTATTATATATATATATATATATATATATATATATATATATATATAATATGTAATAAAAAAGGATTTTTATGGAATACTTGATACTAATTTGTATTTAGACAGAACGAAAATCGATTCGAAACCGTGTTGTACGAGTGTCGCGTTAAACGTGCATAATACTTCACATAATAAAATTAATAATCGACATTATAATTACACGGGTTGAAAATTACACAATCCCCATGTGAAAATTTTCAGAAGCGCACACTCGAAATATAATAAATAACACTTTCTGCCGAATCAATGTCAAGTTTAATCGTAACGAGTTTAAGAACAGTTTAAATCAAATTTAAAAGTTTTGCCGTCATTTCAAAACGTATTTCCATTACGCATAGTAATTATAAAAGCGGATTATTATTATTATTATTATTCGTGTCGAGTTTGAAACATCTGCCTTTGACGACATTAGTTCTTTCCGTTATAATACTTATGTAACGTTTTACAGTTGATTATATAATTTAATAATTATATGATATATAAAAAAAATAATATTTTTTATTGAAATGGTCCATATAAATATATATTTATAATCTCAAAATTAACGGTAAACAATATTAAGATATTTGATATTTTTCAGTAATATTTTTAAATTAATCGATTATGTATATATATAAATGATTAATTGTAAAAATAATCGTAAATTTCAAATAAAAATCAACCAATATTTTGCTATTCAGTTTCAGAAAAAACAGTTTTCAAAATTCGATACGCAGCCAACGATGTCTGATTCTCTATATTTTATTTTTTACAGCAGGCGTGTCAAACTCTTCGTATATTACGGACCATACGAGTTTTTATTTATTTAGTTGTGGGCTGCAGTCTAAAAAACGTTACTAATTTGACAATTATTAAAATATTTTAAATTGCACACTATAACTTTATTAAACGGGAAAAAAAATCAAAATTTGCTATTAAATTTTATTTTTAAATATGTTATCAGAAACAACACAACATCTCAGAGTGTCGCAATTTTCATATTGACGGACCGCATGTAGCCCGCGAACTTCGTGTTTGACATGCCTGTTCTAGAACAATATTAACATTTAATATTACGTCATAACAGTATTGGATGTATAAATATTGTTAATGATATTCACATAATAAATATTTCATTTTATATTTTCAAAATGAAGATTTATTAAATAATAATGCCAAAAAAAAAAATAATGGATTTTATTAAATAAATGTAAAATATTTATATATACTTATTACTTTTATACGTTTTTTTTATTAACATTGTCGAATGTCGCCAAAGTACAATCGAGATTTTTTTTTTGTACCATTTATTTACACTGCCTATATTAAAGCTTATTTTGAGGTTTCCCCGGAGAAAACGAAAGGTTTCGTTCAAACATATACGCAAGTTCAGAACAAAAGCGAAACAAATCGAAAAAAAAATATAAAAAGAAAAACCGGAACAGGAAAACCTGTATTATGATAAAACATCGATATAAAGGCGTCATTAAACGATATATTAACGATGAATTCCTATATATATATATATATATATATATATATATATATATATATATATATATATATATATATATATATATATACCATATATATATATATATATATGCAATTTGGAAAATGTTGCCTTGACGAAAAAAATAATAATAACACTGAAAATATGAGCTTTGATGATTTTACATGTTTCAAATGAAAACAAATATATATTATTATTACACGGTATTAAAGTAAGTTAAATAGACATTAATGAATTTATATACAAACGTTTACTTTATTTCAGTGAAAATACATAAAAAATATATATATAATAATTTCATGCATTTACTGATTATTCGAATGTTATATTGATCATGATTACTATACTTTGAATTTTGTAGAGATTAATAATATTTTTTTAAACTAAAATATTTAATAATATAATAAAACTTTTATATATATATATATATATATATATTTTTTTTGAATCACTCTGTGCCAGTTTTTTAAAATGTTATACAGAGTTAGAACAATTTAAACTTTTGAACTCTAATTTTGAACAATAGCCAATTTGTTCAAAATTGGAACAAATATAGAAAACTATATCCTTATCGTGGTAATATTAAATCGATAAATTTATCCGTGTTATACGGGATTTATTTATATTATAAAATGTGAGAAGTGCTTCTTTAAATAAATACTGCGATTGAAGATCATTATAAATAAATCGTTTTAATGAAACGAGTAAAAGAGGTTTAAGTAAAATATTGATTATACAATTTATATTCGGAATAAATGTTGATTTTTTTTCTTGTTATATAAAGAAAACTAATATAAAATAAGAAAAACAGAAACATTTTAGCTTTTTAAAAGAAACGAAATTAATCATTTAAGCCATGTTTAATTTTTTTCGTTCATTTTTTTTAACATGTTAAAAAGCACATTTTTAACATGAAAATGCTAATGGAAAAATGTATTAATCAAAAGCTTACAAATTACAGTCAGCTTTCGGACAGAGAAAAAAAATATGAGCGCAAATGAAACGACTTGTATTACATAACGGCAATATTATCGACCCTAAAAATACGCATTTTATTATTTTTCATTATATTTTCATAATCAATGAACGTTTAGAAAATATATCATATAAATAGAAATAATGAAAAGTTTATTTTAAAATATTGCAGATTATATAGTATAAATTTTAAAATATTATATGTAAGCAAAAAGGGGATGAAAAAAAAAAGATAGATAATAACGCTTTAACCCTCGATGACCATAACCGTAAACGAGCGTGTACCGATAAAAGGCGGCAATTTTAAATTAAATTTCATATACAGGGGATAACGACATTTATGAGTGCTTATATCGATGTTAACGTTACGATAGAAACGTTTTAATGGACGCGCTATATTGCCATTTTGATAGCGATCGCATCAGCAAAAAAGCATTTATAACACCGATATTTCCTATTTACAAAACATATACAGGTCCGGAACGATAGTTCAAAATATTCATTAGCGATATATTACAATAAAAATATTATCAGAAAATTTCAAATGTATTAAATTAAATTTAAAATATAAACATGTGCTTGAAATATATTATATATATATATATATATATATATATATATATTTAATTATTTCTTGGACTTTTCCGCTGATACAAACACAAAGAAATGTTTCTCTATACTTTTCTTTCTTTATTTTTTTTTACATTTATTGTGGATTCTCTAGTGCATATTCAAATATGTTAACTACTCGACGCAATAAAGGAACCCGAAAGAAATACAAATAAAAAAATAGAAGAAAAAAAAAGGGAATTCGTTCCTCTGAAACACGGTTTTTGAATGGTATTTTCATTCTCACGGTGAATTTAATGAGTTCAAGCTTTAGAATAAATTAAAGAGACTGCTTATTCATGAACAGTTCAAACGATTCTTGCACTATTCAAATTCATTTTTAATTACAAAACTTTTCTAATATATATATATATATATATATATATATATATATATATATATATATATAAGATATTTTACAATTTTTTAATGTTAAAACTAAACGAAATATTTCGTTTACAATATTTTTTTCTATTATAAATGTTGCATTTCAATTGAAATCTATAACATTATGTTCTATCTAAATTATGTTGGGTTCATTAAAAATATTATATAAAAAACATAATTAAAAATCAGCTGCAAATTCAAGAAGAAATTTTATTATTTTATATTTAATATTATAGTACTAACTACATTTTCAATTTATAATATAATTTGTAACATATAAAATTTGAATATTTCACAGCTATATATATTTATTTAAAATATATAGATAATTAGCGAAACATTCATCATATTATAAATTTGCGGTGAGAAAATGCGGCTTCAAATATCAAATGCAGCAAATGAATATAGCTCATTAAAAAATCCTATTTTTTTTTAAATTATCGCATTTTTTCCATTGAATCATATCTAATAGACAAATTTTCAATGTTCATTTAGCGAAATATGACTTGAATACTTTTATTCTCGTTCATAAAATATTTAAACGCGCTCTTAATTAACACGAATATGATCTTTTTTGATATATTTTTTTATTTCAATATTCAATTGCATTACAATTATCATGATATTAATCTTTATAATATTGTATATATCAAAAAAAAAAAACAAAAAATTCCAACTAGCACTCATTTGTACTTAAATGCTGAACATCCCTTTTATAAATATTCAAATAACAACCTTATATTTACTCCATGACAACATTCGATTGATCAATATTCAATCATAGTTATCGTATATGCTTATCGAACTGCTGAAATCAAACACGAAAGCTCTAGAATGCGTTCACAGAAATGTGAAGACAGACGCAAATTCGCCATGAATTATTCAAACAGAAGACGACCGCAAGTGTTCTCGATGTGTAACAGTTGCAAGATTGTTTCTGCCTTCTGTATTCTGGTACTCTTCAAAGGAGACGATAGGTTTTCAGATCGTCTATAGGATATTCACTATTGTGTTCCAACTCTATTATTAATATATTTTTATTTTAAACTTTTATCTATATATATATATATCTTATATATAGAGTGCTGGCGTCGACAAACGCCGCCGCCGTTGTCACATACGAATAATACATTATTTTTACAATATTAAATGATCTTTATAACTCAAAATATACATCTTTAACATATTTAAAATTAATTTGTTACTATACCATATTTTGTCGTATAGAAGATTTACTAATTATATTGTATATAAAATATACTTGAATTTTTTTTAACTATATATATAAACATATTAAAATATATGTATATGTATAATAATTTTAAATATAATTAATAAAACTCAATTTTTAAATATTATAAATATGAGCAAATCGTTAATAGAGCATAAATAGTGTTAATCATACTACAAATCTAGGAACTCTCAACTTTCTATCAAATACTATCCTCAAATTTGCTGACGAATATTTATATTTCAACTAAAACTTATAGTAAATACTAATAAATAAACATTAATATTTAAACTATCTCAAATATAATATATATCAAAAGTTAAAATGGTCGGTCTAAATCATGATTTTCTTCGATGCTGTTTTTATACAACAAAGCAGGACCCGTGTGCGAATTCGCACTACTACTACTACTACTACTACTAGTTTATAACACAAAATGTGATCGATTATTATATAATATAAAAATATATTTTATTATATAAAAATTAATATCGCAATTTATTTTCATATTTTTCATGAAAATTGCGACTAAAAAATAATATTACTCTATAAGATAAATAACGTTCAAACAATGGAGTGTTTAGTTTCGGAAGGAGAATTTGAAAAGTTACTAATGTACATAAATGTGTGCGACAATAACCAACCCCGGAAAACTTGCTAAACCACCAAAACCATAAGTACCCCGAAGGATTTCTAGAGAGGTAAACCTCACTAAAACCACCCTTCGAATAGAAGTTGCCCGAAACGTCCCTAAGTTATTTTCTTCGATTATTCAACGACGATAAAACAGACATAAAACATGCGCCATTGCTTAATATTATATATATATATATATATATATATATATATATATATATATATATATAATAAAATACACATACGAAAAATTAATCAACGAATCGGAAAATCCGATTATCGATAGACGAAATCTCGTCCGTATTTTCCGAAAGAGTCGACGTCCAACGGATATTGTTTAATTCGATTTTAGCGACGGACAGACGAAAACCATTCATTTTATTATTGAATCATTCGACGCGAACGAGTTTTATTTAAATTTATAATTGCGACGATTCGAATTGCGAAAATGGCGCTAACATATTCCAGGGATATTCAATCGTGCGTACGCATTCTGTTTCCAATAATCTCACATGATCAATACATTACTAATTATTTTCTAAATATATTTTATATATTTATATACTGTTTTATCACACATATGTATATATATATATATATATATATATATATATATATATATATCTTTCAATTAATATAATGGTACTTAAACTTACGAACCATTAACTTTTTAGGTACTCTATTTTGACCTCAAATACGAACTTAGTTTCAAGATACGAACCGTAAAATTTCCTAACATATAGTAAACATACATTAATAATTTTGCAACTATATTTTCATCATCGCTCTTATAATATTTATTTCATATTTCTATGTAATGATTATATATACACGGTGTTTAAAAAGTAACGAATTTTTTTTTATTTATATGTCTACATTAATATTATCACGTATAAAATAGATATTATTATACTTATATAAGCATTTCTTTAAATATTTAAAATAGTTCAGAAACTCAATATTTGAGTTAGCTTGTGAAACAACGGACCTTCAAGGTCAACACGTACTGAAACCATATCTGGCGAATATGGAGGTTGGAGCACCAATAGTATTGTTTTTTTAATAAAATATTTTTGGTTCTATTATAATAATAATTAATTATGAAATTGGATTTTTTTATTTAACAAATTAAAAGTAACCCGTGTTCACATATAGTAAATGTACTGGGAGGCTTTGTATGACTTCTTTTTATACGTTTTCACAATATATATGCCGTTGAACCGTCCTGAATTAACTGTTTTCTCGTTCTTCGGACATATTTAGGGGGTGAAAACCGAATTAATCCGATTAGTTAGGCGAACGGTTCGGTTCAGATTTTGTTCCTTTTCTCGCGTTTCCGAAACTGAATTTTGTCGTCGAACAAAAGCCGACAAATTGGCGATGTCTCGACGATTGTTAACGTTGTTGCTATTGTTATTGTTAAAAATTCGACTTTATCTGATCTGATTGATTTTTTTTTATTATATTTTTTTCCATACGAAAAAAGAAATAAACATTGAATGGAATAAATAGGATCAAATCGATCGGCGTTACGGGATTAAATGTTTAAGCGGTTTCAATTTAAAATTTTAATAATAGTTTGTATCTATATAAAAAAAATATTGATATTAAAAATATGTTAGATCTAAAAAAAATAATATTTTATAGAACTTTAAAAATTCAAAATAAAAATATTTAAATAACTTTTTTTATGTTTTTGTCTAATATATTATGTAATTAAATTAAAATTTAAGCAATCTACTATTTTAGTCATTTTAAATGACTGACTCGTCTATATTGATTATATTTTATTACGGTTAAAAAAATGTAAAATTCAACTAGAATAAATTAAGAAAAAATGTCATTTCAAACAATCGATATGAAGCAAGCAGATCAGGAAAATTCATCATCGGATCCCGTTCGAATTTTCCATAGATAACGAAAATTTTCCAATGAAAACTGTAAGAAACGTTCGTTTATCTCGACCGTCGACGATATTCGCGTTTTCCACGTATAAAGAAAGGATTGAAATGACGTGACCGTAATTTTCCAACGAATTTAACCCATCTAGTTCCGTCGTCTCTTTTTGTCGCCGCTTTTCCCGCGTTAAATTCAAATTCTGGAAAATTTTATTATATACCTTTGTTTTTCCTTTCCAAAAACCACCCCGTCAACCCTCCTATAACTAAAACGAAATGATCGAGTGCTCTCGTTTTACGGCTTCAAAGCTCAAGATCGTCTACGACAAATGCCCGAGAATACTGTACAGAAATTTATTAAACGTTTCGCAAACCGGTTCTCGAAATAAAGATATCATCCCGTATATAGCCATGTTATAAACGATTATTTATCTCGAGACGTCGGGGCCTTGGTCCCATCACTTTAATATCATCCCTTTCATTACGCTAAATATTCGCGTTTTAAAGTGCGATTATTAAACTTTTTGATGAACGCTTGTAAACGAAATGACGATTCACTTCTGATCTTAACATTTCTATATTATAACTGAATATATTTTACTTCATATTTAAAGTGAAAAGCTCAAAATTTATATAAACGATATAAAATATTTTTTTAATGAAAAAAAAAACAATACATGAATATATAAACAATTCCTAATCTAATTTTAAATACACATCTTTTTAATATAAGACATTATTGTATCGTTTATTATATAACATTAAATTATTTATTTTCATTTATAAATTAATTAAACAAATTTGTGTAATGAATATTTTTGTTAACATTATTATGTATATATTAATCTCATACGTATTTTAAATTTATTTATATTTCGTTATAATATTATGATATAATACAATATGAATAATGTAAAAATCTTCCCTGAAAAATATATAGAAATCTCGAAAATACATTTTAGAATATGAAAATACAATATTTCGACTAAAATAATCCATTTATTTCATTCATCTCAGTTATATAATATACGTATAAATCATATATAAATATTATATACATATGAAATAATATCGGCTTTCTAATAATTTCACAAATGCAAATTTTAACAAGAACCACCCTTCGTCAGTATTGTCAGTGAGGGTGTTTGGTTTTGTATGATAGAAATTATTTTAATCTACGAACATATTATATAATATAAGTTATATATATATATATATATATATATATATATATATATATATATATATATATATATATATATATATATAAGGGGTAGAAAAAAAAGCTCGTCTGTTTCGTCAGATATGATAGAACACGCACGCGTGCTTAAAACGCGAAAAATCGACACCCCTTTCGGAAAAATTGTTAGGGATGAAAAAAAAAGCGCGCGAATAGATTATTTTGAACAATATTCGTGATCGTATTAGCAATGTAAATGTTGAAAATTTTCCTGGAAATTTATTCGAAATGGTAACGAATTCCTTTGACATTATTCAATACCGTTCGCATATTAATATATATATATATATATATATATATATATATATATATATATATATATATATATATATATATATATATATATATTCTGAAAATACGTTGACGACGTTATTATTATTTTTTATTGTAATTATTAATGATTTATATTCATTTTAATATATATATATATATATATGTTAATGTTTATATGAAATATTTATTATTCTGTGAAATATCTTTGAACATAAATTTAAAGATATTTAATATTTAAATAAAGAGAATCATAAATAATTAATACAATTATTAAATGGAAAGCATTATTAATATATTGTAAAAGATGTATACTTTGAAATATGAGAATGAACAAAAAACAAACTTTCGAAATGTGAAAACTGCATATAAAACTTTTAATTAGAAATATTAAAATTGAATGTGAATAATTGATGTATGAGTAATATAAATTCAACTGCTGGTATTTTCATTATTTATTATATCATTTTAATTTTAATTAAAAAAAATACTTTTATATATATACAATAATTTTAAACGAAACAAATTGTTCATCGTCATTAAAATTTTCAATATCGAATCGAAGCTTTAAATATATAAAACACGATAGCGTTTTTGTCGAATACATAAAAAACGCGACTATTACCGTTTGTCCTTCGAAAATTTTCATTAGCGGAAAAACCTAAATAAACAAAACAAATCGATAACGTAAATATATATATATATATATGATATTTCTTTGCGCCTTCAAACTCCATTTAGTTATCTGAGTTTTGTTTGGTACTCCCGCCCTTTCAGTTAAACGCATGTGCGCGCCCTGAGGCGACGGCTGTGTTTTATTTTTATCCACATATATACTCAAATATGCATACTCATACCGGCGACATGTTCGCGTATGAGCGAGCTCTCGTCGCATATATAGCGATATAAAACCGCACAACATTATCCAGTGGCGTACTAGGACCCAGGTGCTGTTTACACGTGAACCTCACGTTTTCTCCTACACTATTATAAAATAATATTCAACGCTGTAAAGTGACTTTTCTTATATATATATATATATATATATATATATATATATATATATATATATATATATATATATATATTCAACACTTTCTACAACCATAATAATTTTTACCATAAATATTATATGTAATATAAAGTTGCCAAAACATCGTTAAAATTAAATTTTTTTTACTATTAATATATTTCTTCAATATATTTGTTAATTAATATATATAGAAACATTTTGTTTTTTAACTGTAATATTGTTTTCAGTATGAAATAAAATAAATATTTTCATACATTCAAAAAATTATTTATCACATTGGAATTCCATTTTTTAATTTAATTATTAGTTAATTTTAGTTAATAATAATTATTTAAATATGTTAATAAATATATGAAGTAATAATTCTTCAAACTAAAACAGATATGTTGATATAAAAATTTCAGCTGATTTTCAGATTCTTTTTCATTCTATGTTTTACATATTTTTTTTAGTACAAAAAACGACATTCTGCATAAATAGAAAACTTTCACAAACAGTTTATATATAAATTTAACTAATTGGACAAAAAATATTAATAATTATATTTATATATATTTTTAATAAAAATTATTAAATGAAAAATTTTATGAAACAGATAAATGATATATAAATAATAATTCTTATATCACATCACATAAAAAAATTCAACAATATTCATTCGCAAAACGCCAATTTATATATAACCGATATTTTTTTCATACAAAATATTGAAATATAGTATAAAATTTTAATTAAATTCACTGTCAAATTCTATAATTAATTTCTGTATGACGTCAAAAATATACGAACGTGTCACGGTGCATACATAAAAGGCAATGGTCATTTTCGTGGAAATGATATATGAACAGAGCTTTTCACAAAAGCTCTCTCTCTCTCTCTTGCTCGCGGTAATATTTGCGGAATTTCATGCAATATTACCACAGAGCGCACACGATAACTCGTTGAAAACTGTTATAAACATACACCAACTATATGTTTATACATATATATAAATGTATATATATATATATATATATTTATACATTTATATATATGTATGTGTATATATGTGTTTTAGTATTAAACTTCAAAGCGTCTAAGAAAGCTTCTAAATCGGTAGTTTATAAAGGTTTTCCCGATGAATAGTCTATTTTTAGACACACTCTTATAATTATAAGTGTGTACTAGAAAATTATTATACTTGATAAATTTCTATAAAATCTGCCCTGTATCATAATATTTTAATTAATTTTTTTTTTGTAAAATATATAATGAATCTATTATTTATAAAGGAAATATTTTTTTTTATTATAAATATACATAATGAACAAAAAATATTATAAAATAGCAACATAAAGTTCACTGAAAAATAATCTGATATTAAAAGAATCATTCTGAAATATGAAAAAAATGATAATCTAATAAAACTTTATATATTTATACAATCTATTGAAATATTACAATAATGATAATTATTTTTAATATATATATATATATATATATAATTTATAGAAATTTATTTAATCTTCAATCCAAACTATTAAAGTTTATTTAGAAAAGATTATTCTTACAATACATTATATTTTTTGCATCAGAATGTATTCGAATAATATATTAAAAAATATAATTTTATATTTATTACACAAGATTAAAATGATGAATATTGACGCTGAAAAATTTAATTTTATATGAATTTCTCAATATCGATATGAAATCTTAAACGATATATTTTTCAGCTGAATTGATTCATTCGTTATACCGCTATTTCAGATCCCGGATAGAAATCACAATGGCATTCCGACATTCGGAAAATATAAGAAAATATGCATTTTCATATTCGCATGAGCGTTTTCATGAAATATTTATATATATTATACATAATAAAGAATAAAATGTATGCACGTCGTATAGCATATGGCAATAATGTCTTATAAGCGTCACCGCACGTACTATTGTTAACGTTTTTACGACATTTTCTCATTATATACATCGACTAGAAAATTTTCCACGTCTCCGAAAAACGTAGGTCCATTCGTCTTGTCTGTCTGTATTTTCACGATTTTCCGACATGCCTTTTTCTTCACTATTTTTACGACCTTCGAATTCCGTTTTTTTTTTTATTTTCGTAGACATTTTTTATATTCTCTTATTCGTAACGTTTAGAGTGTTCTGATAGAATTGCATAAAGTAATTGTTTTGCGAAATAATATATGTTATTTTATATTTTTTTCTAAACGTTAAAAATATTAAATTATACTTCATTACTCTTCTATATTGTATATTATTAGGATTGCCTTCATACTTTCTATATGAGAGAAAACTATATAATATTATATAATAGTTAGTACATGTTTTCAAAGAAACTACATAATTATTAAAGTTATCGATTCCAATGAATGAAATATATCATTCAATATTTATCAAGATTTTCTTTAGATAACCTTCATTCATATTTACTAATAAAAATTTCACTATAATTATCCTACTATTATGAGATATCACATTTTCTTTTAAAATATCGTTGAATACCTTTGATTACGACATTCAACACAAAGTTACATCAAAGCGAATATACTATTATTATTTTTTTCCTAAAGATCGTCCACGCAGAAGCACAACAGCGAGCTTTTGCCGAACGCAAAAAAGCGACCGCGGAAAAAAATACACAACAACAAAAACAAAAACACAAAACAAACACTTACATCGCGACATTTTCAAGGGTCTCGTTTCTTCTACTTGTCCTCTCGAAAACAACGAACCGTTATTATTTCTAGGTTGTTTTGCAAGTCATTCCCGGACGACGAGCACGTAATAATAAGCCGCAACGACGAAAGGCCTCGTTTTACCGTAAGCACTCATCCTTTTACGTCATCATACATATATATATATATATATATATATATATATATATATATATATATATATGTATATACAGGGTTACAACGATAATTATCCCGACGACCATAGTTCGTAGACATTTTCGACAAACATTATCGTGGAATATTTTCGAATTGTCAACTCTTCGAAAATTTGCGACCGTCATTAATCGACTGAAATAAGGTCGCATAATATATCAAAAGTGTCGTATTATTATTATTATTATTATTATTTTAAATATCAATTGCAAAATTTATCTAATATAATTATAGTTTTTTTTTTAATATAATTAAAAATATTTATAGGGAATAAATATATGTATAGACATATTCACCAATGCAGCAATGCAAAAATCGCACAAATTGAACAAATATGATTAGATTAATATAATAATAATCGTTTGAATATACTGTTAAAATCGAATTCGTAAATCTATGATTTCGACCTCCATATTCGTCACAAATTGCCCCATGCGTATAACCGTTAAGAATCGTCATTCTACAAGTATAGACAAGATTAAAATTTAAAACTATCCCAATGTTTCAATTTCAGTTTTGAGATTAAGTGTAACAATATCTTATGAGAACTATGATATTTTAAAATAGATTTTATTGATGTAGACAAATAAATATAATTCTTTTTAAAAATCAATATATATATATATATATATATATATATATATATATATATATATAATACATTATATCATATAATAAGATTATAAAAATTGAATAATGCATCAATATAATCGATTAATATCGCAGTTAACGCTTCAAAATAGATAATGTATTGTAACGTTTATGGTCGTTTATTCTCGTGTTTATGACCCGTAACCGTTTTCGAACGTTCAATTCTCTAGTAACGACATTGTAATAGTTTACTATTATGTTTCTCTATTTCGATATTCCGAATGAGATATCTGTTCAAAATTCAATATTAAATCCAAACTAAATATAAACATCTTGCACCATAGAAAATTGATTTCGCAACTATTCAACAATATTTTCAAAGAAAACAACAGCACGTGCGCTTAATGTGTGCCGAATATTTATTTATTACATACACACAATTTGAATATTCAAATAGTTCGTACGATTATATAACGAAAATTATATTGATTCGTATTAAATATATATTTTAGACTTGCATTATCACACATTTAATATATTGAATAATTATATATATATATATATATATATATATATATATATATATATTACATATATATTACATTAAATAAATTTTATTTGTGAATGAAATAAATTTACAATTGTATTCTGTTAAAGGTAACATTTTTATTTGCAATATAATTTATTGTTACTTAAATAAAATAAACATGAAATACGCAATTGAAAACCAGATATATTTCAATAGAAATGTAACGAAGCTTTATATATTAAATGAATTTTACATTTTTATTTACATTAACCCATTTATGCTGCATTTTTACTGAGTTTTTCTCTCTTTTATGTTTTAACGTGAAAAACGTATGATTCAAAACATATATTTTTTTTATGATTATAATATTAATTATACGTCTTCACATATAATTAATATTATTTAATATTAAAAATAATTTTAGTTATATATAATTCATAACAATAATTTATATCATTTATTAAGATATTAATATTTATTTATACATATAAATAAATATTAATATCTCGTCATTCGTATTTATTAATATATATGAAATCATTTATATACGAGATTAAGACATATTTTATTTACACCCCTCGATAGGGCGAATTTCAATTAAGACCAAGGAAAAAAAAAATCTCGTGTCCTTTTTATCGTTTTATATAAACTGGCGAGCTTTTAATTTTCATTTCATATAAATTCCAGCGAAGGGAGGATGAAAAAAAAAATATTATAACACAGTTTTCAGCATCCTTCCCCCCACCCCCGCGCCCCGCCCACCGGTTCTATTCTCGAATTAATATAAAATCCAATCGCGATTATGGACTTGGTAAATCTTTTATATTTGCTCTTTAACCGCAATATCTTTTCCTCTGTGCCACTTCAAATATATTATATATTATATAAACCTAATTGCGCATATATTTCAACGGCGTTAATATTACAATGTATTTAATGGTGGCCGATATTAAATTTTGTGTACCACTATTAATTTTTCCACTCTCATATTTATTGTTCGATATATAAAAATTTTCCAGGCATTATCGAAATAAGAATATTAACATATATATTTTAAATTTAAATTATTTATATTTTCATCGATATATCATTTTGAAAATATTATGTAAATTTTTTGAATACTTTCAATAAACATAAATTTTATTTTCTATTTTTAATTTTTCTAAAAATATCATGCTATATAAAGATAAACTTTTAATATACATAATATACTTAAACAACGGTTTACCTTTTAAAAATATCACCCTTTGACATTGCTGTATATAAATATGCAAATGAATGAAAAAACTCTTATATTTATATACAGTTTCAAGAATTTCGTTTCAAAATAATATTTATTTAATGTTATATATATATATATATATATATATATATATATATCATGAAAAATTATTAAAAATACCAGGACGTTCATAAGAGAAATTCGTTTAAAATTATCAGAAAACAATTCAAAATTGTAATATATTTTTCATATTAAAATTATACTACATATTTTTTCTATACTTTATACTTAAAAATATGACAATTTTTTTAATATATATTTATTAAAAACGATTTTTTTAAAATCGTTTAATATTATTAACTCATTTCATTGATCAAATGAGTTAATAGTATATTTATATATATATATATATATATATATATATATATATATATATATATATATATATATATATATATATATATAATAAACATAACATCGTTCGAAATGTCGAAATTATACGCTTTTCCACGGAAAACGTATGCAAAATAAACGAGTTTCGGAAGAGCTGAATAGAAAAGTATATTATTATTATTATTATTATTATTAAACAAAGAAAAAGTCCATCGAAAAACTAAAGTGAAACACCTCGAGGGGGAGAGGGTTCGGGGGGGTGGGGGGTGGAACGAGGGCGGTAAAGGATCGCGTTTTAAATATGCAAATTTTCACGAACGAAGAATGATGAAAAAATAAAGAGACGTAATGTCTTTAATTTGAAAACGGTCGGACATTTTGCATAATTTTCCCGAACCGAACGAAATATTCGTGCGACATTGTTTTATTTTATTTTTTTAGAACTATCTTTCGCGGAAATATTCTTCGACGTAATTCGATATTACGTTTCGTAATAATAATAGTCGGCGATGATGATGACGATAATAATAATAATAATACTGATGATGATAATAATAGTAATAATATTGCGTTTATAGAAGGTTTCGCACGATTTAACCATTTGCTGATTCGACAACGCATCGCAAGTACTACGTGAAAGTTTTGACGTATTACGAACAACGTATCGTAAAATGAGGGTTATATGAAAAGTACACTCCTTTATTATAAATATAATAATTATTAAATATGAAATATATATATATATATATATATATATATATACTTAAAAATTAATATTTCTATAGTAATAATAATAGTTCAGATTTAGAAGAATTTTCTTCTTTCATATAATTATAATAAATTTAAAAATATATATAAAATCAATATCAAAATATTATATTATTATATAAATATCGCTGTATTTACAATATTTATATGTGAATTGTTTTATTTCAATATATGGAGTAGCTTTCAATAGAATCCTCACGCGAAAAACCTTGACGTCGATCGGTTTTTATTTGCGAATTATTATTGTATGAAAAACTATTCAATAAGAGGATTTCAATACTTTTTCTGTAAGACAAAAAAAAAACGAAAGAAAAACATTAAATTTTCAATCGCGTTTTCCTTTGATATTTGTCAAAAGTCTGGTTGTTAAAAGCGTTTCTTTTTATTAAATATCAAATATTCGTTTTTTTTCCAGGCGTTCTTTTTGAAATCAATTAACATTTTAATAATTCGTTTACGATATAAATATTGCACTAAATGAATATCTGTAATGCGTAATAAAAATAATTTATTTCATATTTTTTTACTATATGAAATAAAACTATTAATTATTAAAAAAAAATCGCGTTCTATTAATTAGAATTTGTTCTTTTGATTGTATCACATTTTAGATTATTTCTAAATGTCAACCTTCGTTTTATTTGTGACGTGTCGTTTTCAGAAATTCTAATTAATAATTAATTTTCTCTTTCGTTATTTTGTGATTGAGATTATTGAAAATATTATACAAAATAATTAACTTTTAATTAAATGAAAATATTTATAATATTTTACCATACTTTTTAAAATATTAATATTGTATTACAATATTAATATTTATAAAGAATAATCAAATTCTATCTTATTCTTTACATTAACCTGTTAAAGTTAATAATTTATTTCTATAAAATATTTATAAGTCAAATCTTTCCAAAGAGCGACATTGAAAATTTAATGTTATATAGAGAGAATATATTATAATAATATATTCGCATAATGGAGTCACTCTAAACGAAATTCAATTTTGTAGAAGATAATATATTCTAAATTCTGAGAACTTTTTGAATATAGTGCACCCATATACACAATTTACTTGATTACGATTAGTCTTAAAGGATCGTGTCTAAAAAAAAAACTTCATCATGAAGAATGATGGAAAAATATTGTTGCATAAATATATCAAGAAATAGTAAATTTAATATCCATATTCTGATTTTTCATATTTTTTTAAAGTATATATTTTCAAATATATATATATATATATATATATATATATATATATATATATATATATAAATTAAAGAGTATATATTTTAATCAAGAATTTCGATATATAATGAATATATTAATTTTCAATTAAATTACTAATGCGTATTTAAGTCTTTCGCGTTTGATCTGAATTTCATTAACTAAATTAGTTGAACTTTTCATCATCATAGTTTGCTCTACAACACGACGCGGGTTTTAATCTCTCTCAACGGAGCACTTCATTCCTCTCGATCCTTCGTAAGACTTCAACTGCTGCCCACGCTCAACGTAGAGCAATCTATCATAACTAGATTAACTTTTAATTAGCGTAATTAACATGAATAATCTCAATTGTTGTACGAAAAATTTGTTTTTAATTATATTATCAGATTATTAACTTTTTATCATTATTAAATCTAGAATAAAAAAAATATTTTTATTTTTAATATTATAAATATATTATTTCAAAATAATATGGTAAACAAGTAAACACTTTTATATTGTGAAAATTTCATTCATCTTTAAGTATTATTTTCTATGAAAAATATTGAATATATTTACTATTATATGTACGGTCATAAATCAAACATTAAGTTTTAAATCTGAAAACGACTGTCATATGAATGTCAAACTTTGCGAAAAACTTTTTCACGATTCGTTCGCCGTTTTTCCCTTCGTTTTTTTTTTTACACGCTCGGTCGAATAGCTTTTCAGACATTCATTTTGCAATTCGTTTTTCATCCTATGTATACGTAAAATATGTATATAACTTATCCACGATGGGATTCATTCAAATCGATGACGAGAAAAAAATGAAAATTTTTACAATAAAAAGAGGGAAAAGCTTGTGGGAAATCGAGCGCGAAAAGCGCGGCGAAAAGTTTAAAACTTTAAACCGTTCGATTAAATTCGATATGAAATTATCGTTATATATGAATATACATTTTGATAATTTGAAATCGGTTTTTTTTTCGTTAAATCTGCGGCTGAAAATTTTTTGATTTTTCACAGAGCCTCATGCTAGTTTCTTTCGTGTCTATAAATTGATTTCCCTAGGGATTTCGTGGCGAAATCCCGTCGCGTTCAAGACAGCGTTTTCCATTCATCTATGTCAGGGATCACTAACTTTTTGATTGTGGCGGACCGCTCCATCATAGTCAAGAAGGGTCATGGACAGTGTAATAATTATAAAAACTGTTCACATACTACAAACAAATATTTATACAAACATAATTTATATTTTTTTTGTAATTAAAAAAATGACATATTTAAATTATATAATATATCTAATATTAATACATCATACATTTTAATAGTATTTTAAATCGTTATTAAAATATTATAAGATGCATTTTGATAATAGTTCAATATAACACGATGGTTCTTTGTCGCATTCCACATCGCAATATCAGAAGATTTTGATGGATGATATCAGATTTTTAAATTTTTAAATTTTAATATAATATTTTTTACAATACATGATTGATATTGAAAAAGTTTGATACAATAAAAATTAATATGTCAAATTGCATACATTTTTTTTTCGTTATATATATATATATAAAATTTTCAACACAAAGAAATTTTACGTTTTTATGAATATTTCTTTTTCCCGCGCACATTTTATTATGCAGAGTCAAATTTTCTGTACAAAAGTTAAACTTGAGAGTGAAATCAAGAGAGGCACAGTTTGTAAGCTAACTTAATGAGATTTTGCGAGAAAAGTATTTCACCTCACAAAAATCGAATTCATTTTCTTTTCAACATATAAACATACACACATATTCATATATTTGTATATTTATATACGTTTGTATGTGTTAGTTGAATATAAAAAAAAAACACTAAGCTTAACAAACGTCAAACGAATGAAAGCGAATAATTTAAATATAAAAAAAATAAAAAATAAAGCAAAAGGGTCGATGTTTATTTTAAGTCAACTTTAACCCATTCCGCATATTCGGAAAGCTTTTAAAAGCGATGTTTATTGTAAAGCATCGATTAGACGAACTTTCTTTATCAACATAATCCGTTTATATTTATCTTTTAGACGAGACGATTCTAGAATTATCAATCGAATGTGCTTTTTTGACTTTTAAGCTTTATAAAATGTGAGCATTTAATAAAGATTAAAACAAAGTCTGATTTATATTCAAATTCTAATCTGATATATAAAATATTGTGATAATAAAATAGCGTTTTTGGTATATCTATATATTTTTAATAACTTTGATGGAAAAAAATCAAATTTTTAAATAAATGAAAATGTAACGATCGATTTTCTTTGAGACTAATCCGCCAATGCGCGCCAATAACGAAAAGCTCTCGCGAAAAATGATCGAAATGGAACGAATAAAGAAAGGCTGTTGCGAAAAAAAAGAAAATTTCGAATGGCAAAAGGGGGGGGGGATGCCAATGGCAATGGTTTTTCGACAGAAGCTCTAAAAGTAAATATCTATGGAGAGCTCGTTCAATCAGTCAACAAAACGCTCTAGCAAATTGCTCAAAGTGAATTTTTCCTCGGAAAAGCGCCTAATATTCGCGGCTACGTGCACCATTTCAATGATTGGTCCAACTTTTTCATTTCTTTAATATATATATATATATATATATATATATATATATATATATATATATATATATATGTATATATAAATGTTTCATTCTCTTATATTTCAGATTTTGAAGAAAAGTGTTTTATTTATTTTCTAAGAGAGTCAATTGCTAAATATGTATAAAACTGTTCTATAATATATTTTTATTTACGAATAATTTATACTATATAAAATTGTACTTTTTTTAATTTAGATATATAAAAAAAATATTTTTCTACTAATGTATGAATAAATTTAAAATATTGTATATAAAATTTTTATTCGAATTTCGGACGCAATAAAATAATTGTATAATCTTGTAGCATTTTATGTTAGCTTTTATATCGTAGATTATATTGTAAATTAAGTGTACAAGCACAATTTTCCAAGAAGGATTGCCGCGATAATATTATCACAGTAATCCATTATGCCCAAGCATACGTAATCTATCTAACAAGAATCGTGCCGTAATTTAATAAAAAAAATACTCTTATTTTATATAAAATTCATATTGTTGATGATATTTCTAATAGAATATAGTTAAAACAATTTTCTAAATTTTGATTATATACATACATACATATATATATATATATATATATATATATATAATGATATTATACTTATGAAACTGTGTCTGGCAAATATGGAGGTTGTGATATTATCACAATATTGTTTTATTTTACTATTTTCTCTGCTTACAGTTTCTATTTTTTAAAACGTCTCTAAAAGAATTTTCAAATTATATATGGTTATATTAATTTAAACGATGCGATTTTTTTTCATTGTTGTGTTAATAAATATTTAAAATACTTACTGTATAAATAAAATTCTTATCAAAATAAAATAGTAAAATTCGTTAATTTTTTTTTATACATATCGTGTATTTTATTACTTTTTTTTTTAATAATGTATAAATAATATAATATATTGAATTATTTGTAGTTACTTCAACGTATACAATATACAAATATAAATCAACCTTCGTAACTTTAGTGAATAATGTATATCGTTGTAGAAAAGATTTCTAGTGAAAATGAAAAAAAAATACACACACACACGCGCGTTAGAATATATATATATATATATATATATATATATATATATATATATATCCTAACGATTCCGTTGGAAAATGGCGAAGTTCATAAATATTAGCGGCGAGTCCATTGTCATTTACATATGTTCGCTCGCGTGAAGGTTTTTCCTTCCCACTCGCGCTTTTCATTATTTTTTCCTCGTTCGCTTTCACATCTCCGAGGTTTTCCTCTGCACATTTTTTTTTATTCCCGTAATTATTATTATTTCATCTTTTTACGATGACTATAACGTAATATTGATCGGATTCGTGCGATATATTTAGTTTACGTTTCGCACGCGCATTTAACAAAATAATAATAATAATAATATTAGTAGTAAAAAAAAAAACCTCGTTACGTTTTCATGCGTTTAATTCGTTATTTATGTCAAGCTCGTTTGTAAATAATCGGTTGTATCGATGACAAAAAAAAATTAATAATTCAGTCGTAATCCGCGGCGATGACGTTATATCGCTTTGTAATGCGAATAACGTCGGAAAATATTATCCGATATTTTAACGGATTTTTTTTTGTTGTATTGAAAACGGCAACGGACCAAATGATACTACATGATAAATTATAATATAAAATATGAATTAAAAAAAAATAATTTAAATATAATTATACGATTATTTATGTTATTTCATGTATTGGTAATAAATAGATGAAAGAATGGAAAATTTAAGAGATGTTCTTGAAAAATAATTTTAATTTATGATTGACGACTTTCGACGATTTTGTTATAATGAAAGAAAAATTTATTAAAATTTATTTAATGCTTTAATTCTCAAGTTTTTTAAATTTTATTTATTATACAAAACTATATTGTAATTTTATTTTTTTCATGTGTGGCATCTATATTTTTTGCTGAACTACTTCATATAATCAATAATTTAAAATTTATGGTTTTAATAATATTTAAAAAATAATTTATATATTTTTTATGTATATACAGTTGAAACACATAATAATAATTTTTATGATAATATAATATCTTAATAATTTAAATACTATTCTTTATCATTTCATAATTTTTCTATACATTTTGAAAAATCCTAAAATCTCCTTACATATTTATATATGTCAAATAAAAACCGTCAAAGAAATATATTTTTCTTTATATATTTTAGTAAATTTTCAAAAAAAATAGATATATATATATATATGTAATTTTGAGAAGATTAGAAGTATACGAATATAATTCGAATCCGTCGAGAAATATTCAAAATATACATAAATATAAAACACAAAAGGGGGTTTGTATTTGCTAAGGCATTATTCTGAACCCCTCCCCTTCCACCTTCTTATTATAGTGATTTTTTTCAATGGCCCATCTCTTCAGATGAAATGGTTCACTTAAATAAATTGATACAATTCTGTTGGATATCTAAGATACTGTGTTGCGAGTCCGCAAAAGCCTCACAGTTAAACCTTTAATGTCCCTTCGGCACGGACCTCAATGTAAAAATGGAATTTCGTAATTTACCGGTATTTTGTAAATGTGAAAAAAAAATATTTTTCCAAATAAATTATGCATACTAATTATAAAAAATAACTGTCTTTTCTTCTTGTTATTAAAAATTATTATTTTTTATCTTTTTATATTTTTCCTCCTACTTTTATTAACACTCGACATAAATTTAATAATCGTTTCAAATATAGTTCATTTGAATTAACAAAAAAAAAAGTATTTTCCTGCAATGTCCGTTAAAATAACTCATTTTTCATCGTTTTAACATATTACGGTCATTTATTAAAATATTAAAACTCATTTTTTTTATGGACAGAAATAATTTTATTTCAAAAGCACATTTTGTCCATTATAATTTAACAGCCTAAAATGTAAGGTATTCTATGAAATATTATGTCTACTTAATGTATTCATATAATTGACAAAACCTTCGCAGCTTCAAAAATGACTTTTAAAATGGTTCGCTTTTTAATTAAGTTTTATAGTTGTTTCGGTAAAGTTTTAATTTCAAATATTAATATGAAAATATATTCATTTTCACCAAAATTTTTATTGAGGTTAAAAATAAAAAATCTAAATTAGTTATAAATTAATCTATTTTTTATTGTAAATAAATTAATAAATAAGCGAATATTAGAAAATTATTTTTTTATAAATTGATTATATATATACTTTGAATAATATTTTGACAACAGAAAATTGTTCTAGTATTATTATTAATATCAAATATTTAAATAGTACAATATATAAGATTTCGATTCTTATATATTGTACTATTAAATATTAACTTTTGAGTAACGATTTTTTTTATATAACAAATAAAAAAATAATACAATAAATGAAAAATGCTATAATAAATTCGGCAATATATTTTTTTTGCACCATATCAAATTTGCTTATTCGAAATTCAGCCGTAATGCGAGCATTAATATGCTGTAAATTTTTTGGCCTCGTTTATGAATCGTCCGAAAGTAAGTCCCTTAAGCACGAAAAATGTTCTACGTCGCGTCGGAACAGGGGCGGCTCGCGAAAAGGAAATATTTCCCATTATTATTCGTCCGTAAAATATATGCTCGAAACGATGCCGGAAGTGGGAAAAATTCCGGGTATAAGTAGGTAATAAAATTTTGCAACGCGGTTACGAAATAGCGTAATGCAAGAAAATTTATTAAGCGACACACACACACACACACACACATATATATATATATATATATATATATATATACATATTAAATATTAAATTCAAATTCGAGATCAAAATTGCCGACGCGATATAAAGCCTGTGCCAATATTGAATTTTCACGGTAACGACTCGACGATTATTCATGCATATATCTTTCGTGCTGAAAACGATTCCGGTGCTGAAAAGAGGAAAAACGTGAAAATCGCGGGAAAGGGAGCGAGCTTTCGGAAAAAGAAAAAAAAGTGGAAAAGAAAACAGGGGAGCATCGTTCGGAGAGCTTTATAATATTTTTTCGAATGTGTTTTTATTATATTTTCATTGTCGTCGTTTTGCGTAAATTCGACCATTTAAGTTTAATGGCACGAAAACCATTATAATTCGGTAATCTCGCAAGATTTCCATTATGTTCGCATTTTTTTTTTCGAAAAGTGTTTTTTCTTATTTTTTATATAGAAATAATTATATATATATATATATATATATATATATATATATATATATATATATATATATATATAAATGTGTGTGTATGTGTGTTTGAAAGTCGCATATTCACTCGGTGACAATCTTAAAAGGGATTCTCCCTTGACGCAGTAACAAAATAGCTAGCTATCTAACCTCATACTTTATGCCCTTGATGTAATTTTTTTCATCCGCAATAACCTTTCGTCTTTTTTATCAATCGTGAAACACAATTTAATATAATATTATATTACAATAAATATTTCGAATAAAAAATATTAAATATAAAAGTTGAAAAAAAAATTATTCTATCCTTTATTATTTAAATAATAAAATATTTTTTTTATATATAAAATATTATATAATTTAATATTAAATATTTTATTATTATATCAACTTTTATTCTATTTAAAAATATGTTTATAAAATGAATTATTTTGATTAGTTACAAAATTTAATAATTAAATTGATATATCGATAACTAATCGATATAACTTATATTCATTGAATTACTTTAATCGCAAGAGTTCAACTTTATATTGATAAACTTCTATAATTGCAATATTATTTTAATATAATTATTAACGTAAACAAACCGTCTACGATTCAAATTCTTGTAAATAGAATAATTTATATAAATATAAAAATAGAATAGTAAACAAATTATTTAATTAATCATAGAATTCTGTACTTATTTTAAAAGCGTACGATTTATAGACAAATCAATTGAATATAAATATAATTATATATTTAAATTATGATACTAGTAATATCAGCTTAATGTTTATCTGTCATAAATATAATATTGTATTTAATATATAAAATATATTATATAAAAAAAAAAATCTTACGAAGCATGAACTCCGTGACATTTTCAATTATATATAAGGCAAATACGCGTCCGTACAAAAGACGTGTGGAAATCTTTATGGCGTCGCTTATCTGAGAATTTTCCTCGAGTGTTATTTTCCCAAATGCCCTTTCACCAAGACCAAGTATGTCGGAATATCCACAACAATACCCTAGGCAAGTTCACCGCGGCTTGAACCTATTCGAATATAACAACATTAGAAGGTTGCGAAACGTTTCTGTATCAGGCATATATATATATATATATATATATATATATATATATATATATATATATATATATGTATATTCGAATGAAATTACATTCTTCACTTTATAATGTCGACATATATAATAAAATACTATCGCGTTTACACAATTGTCGTTGTACGTTTGTTGAAAATTGTTTAACAGAAACCGTCCGACGATACGATTTGTCTATTGTGCAATAGTGAAAAATTGAAAATTTGTAAATCTAGAATAGACTTTTGATGATGTCAAAATTTTTTTATTGCCTCCATATCAGAATCAAATTTTATAAGTGGATTAAAAATCCCATATATCCAACAATATATGTGTTTGAAAAATTGTATAAAGTATAGTGGTGCTTATAATATAATAATTAATACAAAATAAAAAAAAATTAATACTCTATATTTGAAAGATGAAATAATGAGTTGTCGTAGAAAGTCTCAATTCTAATAAAAAAAAATCGTAATATAAGTAGGTAGATAAGAATAATTTCAAGATTTTCTTTTCGAGTTGAACTATCATTGAAATAACAATTATCAATTGCTAAACAAGAAAAAAAATACAAAATTGAAAATTATTCAAAGTATATAAAAATCGACTACTTTATAACGTATTAATCTTGATTGAATAAAATAATTTATAGCTATTGAAAAAAATGCGCTTTAATCTCACTATTTCGATAATAGTTTGCACGTTTATCAACTAATCTTTTATATTAAAAAAAAAATTACAGTTCATTAATAATAACTAATATAGCAATAAAGTGTATTATAAATTTCCTAGCTATCCATATTAAAATTTTCCAAATTGGATTTTTCAAAAGTTTAAATTCGTTTACTTCATGTTAAAATTTTCCCTCATTTATCCATAAAGTTAAATCTCGTTTATTCTAACAAAGTTTTCCCAAGCTTTATCCCGTTATGCGATATCACTCACGTTCATATAATTGCAGTAAAACTCGATAAATAATTACACATAATAAGAAACATTACATAAAACTTTTTATAAAATCATATCATAACAGTAACATTTTTAATTTTTAATAAAATTAATTTCGTATTAAAAACCGCCTCTTTTCTCGATTTACACATCTAAATTATATAGTTCACGAGGGAAAATAGACTAAGAAAAAAAAATGGAAATTACATATTAACGAATATTTCCTTAATGGAAATGAACAAACTAAATTACGAAATATGTTTGCCACAATTTTCCACTTCAATTCTGTTTCAATTTATCGTTCGC
The DNA here is from genome assembly GCA_024500535.1 of Leptonema lineaticorne. Lineage (NCBI taxonomy): Eukaryota > Metazoa > Arthropoda > Insecta > Trichoptera > Hydropsychidae > Leptonema > Leptonema lineaticorne. The sequence goes on from JANIJI010000007.1 coordinate 954,399, forward strand.
ATTTATATTCAAGTATTGAGTGAATGTAGTTCGAGGCCTCTCAAAGATTAATGATTTTTGAGTCGTTGCGATTCTTTTTCGTTTATTTTTTCCACATTTTCCTCTCACATTCTTTCGTAAATGTATAGAATTTATCTATCTATATATAATTTTGAAGTATATTATTTTTTTTCAACAACACGTCATTTAAATTTCATTTTAAAATCATCACACTATATATTTATATTTTTATTATTACACAATATATAGACTATTGACGTTCATTTTATCTATTACAAGTCGGAAAATCCGCACGGAAAAACTTTTGTTTTCTTTGTGGGGCGACGAGCAAAAAAAAAAATCTGAAAAACCCCCGTACTATTTTATTAAGAAAATCTCGACGGATTTCAAACTAACAAAGATCACAACCATCACAAACTGAATAAAAGTGTATTCATATATATTTCATATTTAATTATACGAATTTTCCTCAACTTATAACTTATATTACACCTGAGAAAAGTTAAAAACAAATTTGAAACATTTAATTAGTATCTTGTTCTAAAAAGTTTATCTCAATATATATATATATATATATATATATATATATATATATATATATATATATATATATATATATATATATATATATATATTTAACTCGTTTTCGACTAAATTATATAATAAAAAGGGCGCTTTTTTCCGTAATTTCTAATTAAAAATGTTCGATAAAATCTTTTTATTCACTAAAATATTCTTGAAATATATTTTATCAAGTATTTATATATAATGTTCATAGTAATAATTCACATTAGATTTCGTTTAGTGGAAAGTGCGTTTTCAACCCTCACACCCTTTGACGTCAAACGGTCTCTTATTATATAAATAATATCCGTTTCTTATAATACACACACACACACACACACACATAGTTATATATAATATATATTGATATTGTCGCTATAGGAAACCGTTTTATTGGGGATATTAGAAAACTGTTCGATATTTTCCGCAAAAATACCGTATCGCTTTTCGCACGGTTAATCACCCCTTTTTATTTAATAGAACGCACCTAGAGGGAAAAAAGGGCATTAGTGGCGTGCTTTATTGGTTTTTTTCGGCCACCTTGTAATTTTGCCGGATAAAATCCTTCCAAGATATATATTACATATTAGGGGTCCATTTCTTAGAGACAAAAAAATAGAAAAAAAACGCACCCTCCGAACGCCGCATACATCTTGATATCTATAGCGAAAATCTCATTAATTCTTAATTAGACGATGAGAATTTTTCCAAATCTGAATTATAAATACTATCCATATTTTTCTTAATAAAATTTTAATTTAATTAAAAAAAATATTTTATATATTCAATACTACTATTTTATCCTATTAACTAGTAAAAAAAAAACAAGATACAAATCTATTTCTTTTTTCGTCTTTATTCTTAACAAAATGGAATTACTAGAATAAATCCCGTACTTCTAATTAATTACGTGTTTTATATATTAAGTCTAATTATATGTTATATGTAAGTCTTTACAAGACTAATCCAAACTTTAGTTAATTCCGTGAAAGACATCTGTCAATTATAAGAAATTGCCTTTACGCGAACAATAATCGCCATCTTTTCTATTCTAAAAAACAAAATAGAAAAAAGAAAAAAATATATATGGCCACCACTATATCTATGCATCGTTTATTCATTGCACAGAAAAAAAAGTATACATAATATATGACGATTTACACTGGTTTTTCGACGAAATATGACCTGAAACTGGTTTGGCGTCTGAATGCGACATTTTGTCCTTATTATGATTCATTTTTCATGAGGTTTTTCTTTTTTCCAAATTTAGCCTCAACTGCGTCTCTTTAATATATGTCGTATATCTTGATATACTAAAAATATATTTCTGTATTCAAGAATGAAAATTTACATATCTATTATAAATCATGTACGATTATATATTTTTATCATATTTCCTGATTAAAAATTTATAATATATAACTGATTAGACTATCATTTTAATTACATCATAGAAATAACCCTACAATATTTCTTCATACGGATATACAAAAAGAACGTTGTAAAAAAAAGACGAATAATTGTATATTTCAATAACGTATTATTTTTCTTTTCACCCATTGGAAATTCGTTCACTTTTTCATCAAACAACTTTTCATCGACGACTAATAAAAAGAGTAAGAAAAATAATAAAAGAAAAAAAAGAAAACGAAACACGTTAAGGCAATTTTTTTGACCTCGTTTCGGGGGTAAAATAAGTTTACCTTTTAAATTGTGCTGTCGCATTTGAATTTTTGATGATCCCTTAAACTTTTTATATTGTTATGATTCTTTCTTTTTTTTTCTATCATTTTTTTTCTTTTTTTTTTACTTCTGCCGTCTTTCGATTCTGTATTCTGTTTTTCTTTTTTTCTTCATCTCTACCTTTCGACGACTATCGGGAATAAAATATTAATAATATACAATACGAACGCAGTGCGGTCGGAAAGAAAGGATTTTTAATCCGGTTTTCAAACGAGAATATCTAAATATTAAATATTTCATTGCAAACTTTACATTTTTGGCTTTAAAAATTATTCAATTTTCCTATCATATATATATATATATATATATATATATATATATATATATATATATATTTAATAGCCTTACGAAATTTATTTATAGATGCATTAAAATGTCCGCCATTTAACCAATTTAATTTATAATTAGTTTACCGAACAACTACCTGAATTTGAAAAATTCATTTATTTTTCGTGCTTCGTTTACCTGAGCAAAAATTTAATTTTCAACATCGTAACGAAACTGCATGTATATTTATTTACATTTTCTATTCACACAACTTAGTTAACTCGCATTTATATACATGAAAAGAAATGTTTAACACAAAAATATTTCAGAATGTTTTCACACTAAAAATTTATAATAAAAAAAAATGGTTTAATTTTTTTGAAAAAAATTATAGATCTTAAACTTACTTTTTGAAATTACTCTGTAATATAATTTTTTATTCTACAAAAAAACGTGTTTTTACATATTAAACATGTGTAATAATGAATTAATGTTAATATTTGTGTATATATAGTGTGTTCAAAAATTAATTTAAAAAAATATTTCTAATTTTTTAGAAAATGTACTATAAATTTTATTCATATTTTTTTTCTATAATCGTCATTTAAATTAATTAATATATATTATTTTTCATTTGTATAAAGTGAATTTCTTTTATTTTCTATTTTTAAATTGATTTCGATAAAATCTAATATATTTATTTATATGCCAAAAAATATTCATTTAAATTTATACGTTTCTTTATTTAATGTTCAATAATACTAAATTAAATTATATAATAAACATTTAATCACTATTTATTTATTTACTATTTCAATTATATAAATACTAAATTTACCATTCTTGATATTTTTCAACCTTAACTAATATTTATAAATAAATATAAAACAAAGTGCGTATTTGTATAGTCGTTATTAATATATATTACTTTTAATCATTATTGTGTTACTTTTATTTACAATTTAATTTTAATAAACTGATTTTATATATAATTAGTGTACTTCTAATGATTTAACACACACACACACACACACACACACACACACACACATATATATATATATATATATATATATATAATATAAATATCCACAATGTAAATAAATATAATATTATATTATATAATGAAATATTCAATAATATTATGAATATATTTTATTGTATATATAATATCTAAAATCGGAATTAAATTTTTAAATATATGAACAAATTCCGATATATGAACGTATAAATATATGGATTATATATTATAATATAGTCGTATGTATGGATTTTGAATTATGCAATTCATTCCCGTAACCATTGAGGTTGCATACCGTATCGATTCCTCATTATTACGACGTCATATTCCAGAATTAATCCATGTTTAATTTTAATCGAATTCACTTAGAGTATGCTATATAAATATATATGTATATATATATAGAGAGAGAGATGTATTATATATAATACATCGACGACACAACCGCAAATATTTACCGATGTAAATTCGCGCAAACTTTATTACGTCTCACGAGTGCGGCAAATTATTCGTTATTATTCGCGAAAATTGCGTAAATTTTCCAGTACGCAAAAATAGGGGGGGGAAAGGGGACTGTGATGCTTATAGATGAAAATGGGCGAAAGAAAGGAGGAAAGGGGGGCAGTTGACGAAAATTTTCAGTGGAAAATTAAAGAATTTTCATCCTTATTTTTGCTTTCGCACGAACGATGTTAATGTAATTTAATCCCGGCATTCGAACCCCTTTTACTGAGTCTATTATATATTTTATATATACATATAATATAAATTTCTAGTTGATCGATAATAATACACGTGTTTGTTCACCTTTAATGATAGCGTTTATACGAAATTAAATTCCGAAATAAGCAACCTTTATTATTTACATATTAAACAAGCCCTTAATGCGCAGAATAGAAAAGGCGTTTGTCGCTACGGTTCATTTGAAAATGTAATCCAAGTGTTTAACATAAAATTACATGAGTATAAAATGACGTCGATGGTGTAATAAAAAATAATATATTTTTTACAAATAATTATATGATTAAAATATATATAAATGAAATTTATATATATTTTAGTTTTTAGTAATAGAAAAAAAAACTTTATTTTATATCAGTACATATTTTTTAAATATAAATATATATAAAGAAATTTTCAGTATAGTTCACAGTTCAAATATTTATCAAATTATATAGAATTTTACTGACGTAACTTTTCAATTCAACGAAGCGTATTTGCAATATATTTTTCTATATAAAATTTATATAATTATTTTATTTTGAACAAAAAACTATATATATGTGTGTGTATGTATTATATAATATTTATTTTAATCAGAACAGTTAATTGAATTTTATATATCAATACAAAAATTTTATAAAAAGATATTCAATTCCAAATTAAATATTATTACAAATTAAATAATAAAGAAATTAATTTGTTTTATATATCCTATATAGTTTACAATGAGTAAATAATATGTTCGAAATTTTAACTCAAAAACAATACTTTTAACTCAAATAATACTTTTGTATAATTACTTTTAAAATGTTAATATTATTTTACTATTATAAAAAATCTTTTTAATCTAGTTTTAAAACTCTTTTTCAATTAGTTATATATATATATATATATATATATATATATATATATATATATATATATATATATATATGTATCGGGAAAAGCGTTACAAAATTAAACCAATTTCCACGAAGATTTTTCTTTTAAAATATATAAATTTCATTAAAAACATTCAATAAAACACATTTTCCTTCTGAAGACGAATAAAATACAATATTTATAATGTGAAATATAAAACATTATTTTTTTACCTCTTAATACGCTTTCAATAACATAAAATTAGAATATTTTTTAAAATATAAAAAAGTTACATAATGAAAAAAATTATATATATATATATATATATATATATATATATATATATATATATAATGGATAAAAAATACGATATAAAAAGTCTCTTTCCTTTAATCGATCGCTCGTAAAATTCGCATCTCTTCAATATATTATATATGAGGCGTCATATTCGATAAATTTAAATAGCGCCTTTTCTATTTGATTTATCGACATTTTCTTCGTGGGCGTACAAAAAATAAATAAATAAACAATCAATATATATATATATGTGTGTGTGTGTGTGTAAAATATAGCCGCTTATTTGTTTAGAGACGCGATTAAATGCGCAAACTTGTGTGAAATGAATGTGAAATTGAACGCTTTCACGGCTCGAATACCATTAAAAGACAAAGCGCGTTATATTTTATTATATATTTAATATACAAATTTCACGCTAGAATATAAATATCATATTTATCCTAGTATGTTTGTTTATTTGTTTTCTTTTTGAAAATGAACTGGCCTCATACATTTATTCATCGATTATAAACGCGACAACAAAATATTATCGTATCGTTATTGCGTTACAATACGCTTTTTCATTATTATTTTCCCCATATAAATAATAATATATGTTATATTTTTAAAATATTTAATTATATATACACATATATATAATATTAAAATTTATAAAAAAATACTGTGATCATCTGATTTGCGTTAATATACTTAAGAATAAAAATGTATTATTCAATGTAATTAATAAATTTATAAATCAATTAAAAAATTGTTTGAAATCATTTTACATTTGTAATATTTGTAAATTAAGAATATTCATCATTTTAAATATCATATATTCAGAAAGTTATGTTTGATTGTTTATGAAAAAAAGAAGACAATCATATTCTAAAAGCAATTAAAAAAAAATGTTATGTTGTTTTTTGCGCCAAAAATTGCAATTTCTGAAAAATGTAGTATTTTTAGCAAATTTACAAGCTAAAAAATTATATGAATATGATTGAAAACGGACCTTACAAGAATGACCTTCGAAAATATCCGGTTAATTTTAAAAGATTTAAAATAAATCGGAAATATTAAAAACATACCTCTTTCAGCAAAGTTACAATCGATGAAATATTAAAAACGAATATTCATAAATTTATTATATAATAAACATTTTTCAAAAAAAACTTCTTTTATCATCAGTTATTTCTTATAATTCAAAATCGAATGATACAAAAATTTATTTTTAATATATCGTCTATTATAAATTTATATAAACAGTAAAATATACCGTTATTACACATCACTTTACGAAATATCCGTTTATATATTCCTTTGAACAGTTAAAATTGCAAATGAAAAATTATTATTAAATAGAAAATAGGATACAATTGAAGCCCTTCAAAGGCCGCATTGACCGTAGGTAATGATGATGCGTTTTAAATGTAAACACGACTGCTTCAATGTAAAAACGTGTTAACATTGTCGATCGTGAAAACGTTGTAAATCCGACGTCGTAAAACGGACGCGTTCACGTTTAACGGCGTCGTCTCAACCGTTTGTTAAATTTTCGGTGTCACAATTAACGCCGTCGTTGAATCTATCGTATTATTATTATTTTTTTTTTATTCTTTTTCGACGTCTACTGTTTCGCGTTCTATTTCAAAGTGAAAGAGTCTATTTCTACTCTGAAGCTCGTTTATATTCCATAGTTTTTCCCTTTGACTTTCGAGTGCCGCCACTCGAATGAAAAATTCTCATATAATAAACCCTTTAACTATTTTAAGCTTTTATCATATAACGTGTTCTTTTATCTACTTTGATATTGTAGATTATAATTCATTTTATTTTATTACATCTATGAATATTTTATTTAACAAAAAAAAAAAAATTCAATCGATACTAACCCACGAATAGAAATGAAATTATAAAATATTCATAGATATTTATAAATAAGACTAAATTTAATAATAACGCAATAAAAAAAACCTTTCATTTTCTTTGACCTTAGAGAAACTATTTTTTTCCTGATTTTTGATATAAAAAATATTTATTATAACCACTTTTAAATAAGTCTTTAAATTCATTCCACTTACAATAATTATTAATTAATAAATAAATACAAATCTATAAAACAAATTTCAACATTTTTTTAACATTTCAGTTATAAATTCGCATAATAACTGTTAACATTTTATAACCGAATTTAACGATACACTCTTAGAGAATATATACCTCCCACCCCCCCCTGAAAAATAAATATTTAACAATCGCAGCCCCCCCCCCATCAAGCGACGTTGCATGAACTTACTTTCCAAGAATTAAAATCCGAGCTATTATCTTAAATCTCAAATATAAACTAAATTATTCGTGCAGACAAACTCTCTTTGCCGTAAAATCAACGACGTCAAAATTATTACTTTAAATCCGAAAGTCAAATATAATTCGATTGCATCGTTGTTATTTTTAATCAAAATATATATAAATAAAATTTTAATAATATCACTTAATTTTTTAACATATTATAAAATTCTTTACATAGTTTTTTTTAAATATTATTAGAAATCTTATAATACGAGCATTTTTCTCATTTCCATTTATTCTGATTTCCCGTGAGATATTTTTCTCATAATAAATATTTATCATTTGTACGTATTTTATATGAATATCATAAAATTTTATCGTTAAATATTATAATGTAACACTTTTTTTCCATTTCATTTTAAACACATTAATATATTAATGTACTTTTTAATATTGCTTTACACAAATGATAATTATTATTTTACATCAAAACCAATTTAAATTCTCCCGTTTAAACGTATATCGTTTTCAAAGAAAACTCGTAAAATGCGGTTTAAAATTAACCTTCAATTAAATTAAAATTTATTTAAAAGTCGCTCCTTTTACGCGTTGTTTTTGCTAAACTCTTTAATTATCTTCTTTCCCACTGTATGAAAAAAAACATTTCTTTCATTTTTAAACTGTCTTTCATTAACCTTTATTTTGTAAAACCTAATTATAAATGCAATTTTTAAACAACATTTCTTTTGTACTAGTGAAATGCAATATATATTATATTTATTCTTAAAATAAATAATCTGTTTTTTAACAAAACCAAGTTTTTCATAATCATTATTTTATATATTTTTTCTACTATCATTAATAAAATTTAATCTTGATTCATTACAAAAAGTGAAATATTTTAATCATTCTTTAGATTCATTGACAATAAAAATATCATATAAACGGTGTTTAAAAAGTAACAGTAATTTTCTTTTTTTTGATAAAAAAATGTATATATTCGTCTTCATCGATATTATTTTTATTTTAAATAGTCCTTATTAGATATCATTATAAAACAATTATGCCAGACATTCTTTCAATTCCCAAAACACTTTTGAAACTAGATTTTAGAAACAGCTTTAAGCTATCTTAATGATGTACTTCAATTTCGTCTTTTCTTATAAAAATACGGACTTTAATTTTTTTTTATAATACACACGGGGTTATATCTGGCGAATATGTAGGTTGGGGTATCATTACAATGTTGTTTTCTGTTAAAAATATACAAATTCAAAAACTTTATATTAGTCATATTGATACGATTTTTTTGTTTTTGTGTTGATAAATATTTCTAACATAATGGTAAACATTTTGAACAATATTGAATAATTTCTTTTCAAATAAAAATAAAAATTTTCTTTATTATTTGATCACACCATTGCTTTTTTTTAATTATTAAAATCATACATATATATATATATATATATATATATATATATATATATATATATATATATATATATGAAAATTTATTCTCGTCCACGTACTTTTAATTAAACCTTTCAAAGCGTATTAGTAAGAGCTTTCCCTATTTACTTTGATCTCGTTTAAAGCCTTCTCGTTATGTGGGATATCATCAAGGCTTCATCTTATATCCAGAAAAAAAATTTCGAGAATGCGTATTCTCGTGCGTGCCGACGTTATATATATATATATATATATATATATATATATATATATATATACATATGTACGAAGTTTTTATAAAGGAAAATTAAAGTCTTTTACTGCGTCGTGAAAATCCCGCAGATATTTTCCGCTTAATATAAATAGATTTTTTTTATGTGAATGCTTTCGAAAAAAAAAATAATATCGTTTGACGTTCCGTTCGGCGATTCTGTAGATGAAAAGTGGTATTGAATTTTTCATTTTTAATGAAAATATTGATCATGCCGACGGGCGTTTCGTATTATTGTTACAACAACTAACCGAAAGACGGGGAAAATTTTCTTGTAGTCATTAATTCAACCCTTCCAGCGGTTTGCTTACATTATAATAATAATTCAAAATAACAATTATCTTTAATATGGGCGGTTTTTATTTTTTTTTCTAATATTTTTTTTTCAATATTATTCTTCTCACTCGCGTTAACAAACGGTTTTCTCGGAAAAGATACGACGCAAAGTAAACATTTTCTTTTTTTTGATATATATATATATATATATATATATATATAGGATTCGTCGTCTTGTTTTCGTGTTTTATGCTTTATTTCGTAATGAAGAAAATATACGTCGCTATTTAATATTTGCTCTTGTAACGGAGCGTATAAATAATATTAATAAATACCGAGGAAACGACGAAATGTTATTGTTCTTATATTTATATATTTTTTGACCTTTTAACCAAAAAAAAAAAACAAAACAAAACTCGAATACATTCCTTTAACAAGTATGTCAAATTTAGGAATTCTTTTATGTTATGATTTTTTTCCACGTTTTACATTTCGCCGCTCGTAAAATAATAATTTGTTATTCTCTTTGATATATAATGCATTCCATTTATATGTATATATATATATATATATATATATATATATATACAAAAATTAAGTATAATATTTTATAATTTTTCACGTATATCTATGAAAAGATATTCAATATAATTTGATTTAGAAAGAACATTTTTAATATTTATATATAAAATTCAAAATATATGAAACTATTCAATTTATATATATATATATATATATATATATATATATATATATATATATATATATATATATATATATATATATTATTGTTGTTATTTTTTTAAGTTCTCATGAATTGATAAATAATTTTAATTTATTATAAAAAATTTATATAATATATTTATGAAAGTGTATATAGTACAAAATTTTGTATATTTTGCGCAAATAATTCAGGAATATTTATAATATTTTTTAATTATTCATTACACTAAAAAAATTAGAAATCTCTTTATATTAACAATCTCAAACTAATATATTTTATCTATCATATAGATAAATATGTATTCTAAATATTTTTAACATGCAAATAATGATTCTAACATTCAATATTGAAAACATAATATATCAGTTCTTAGTTTATATATTTTTAAAAATTCTCAGAATTATCGTTTTATTTCTGTCTGAGATATATTTATATACTTTATCCCTCGAAAACGTTAACAATTGATTTCCAAGAATTTTTTCAAATGAAAATCTGTTTTTTTTGTATTTATCTATGAAAAAAGTCACATATTAAAAGCGACGCAAAAAAAAAACGTTTAAGCTATTTACTTCCGCGACGATAAAATATGAAAAGGGACGATCGTAAAACGATACGAGTGAAAATCTCGATAACTCAGATTGAATTTTAAGACCTTTACGTGTTTTCAGTGCCCTCAACCCTTTGCGCGATCCTAGCATTACTCAGTGGATATACGAGACATGCGCCCTAAGAGGCGAGCATTTAAAAAGAGTGTTTTTTTTTCTTTATTTTTTTTTTGATGCCTTTAACCCTTAGCAATGGACGAATGGAGAAATGGAGACTCGGACCACATAAATTATTCAGGACTTTTCGCAGCTCCTTCGTGAAAACTTAACGCCTACTACATTCTTTGAAACAAGGGTCTTCGTCTCAGTGACGACCTACATCTTGTATAAGATAAAGGAAACACAGACGCTTCGTTCGCATCAGAGATATTCAATTCACGGTCCGCGATAAATATATTGCACTAATCATTTTTAAATTAAAACAATAATAATAATAATATACAATCGATCAAATTAATATTATAATAATATACAATTTAAATTATTTCTATTATTAATATATATTTTTTTTAATTTTATTTCGAGCATCTTAATCGAGTTTATTATTCCAAATGCGTAATTTCGCGGCACAGTTACATTGTTAACGATACAACGGCTAGTATGTAAATTGCCATGACAATCTCTTAGGGGCAATTTAGAACATATTTCAAATTCATATAAGCCGTATAATGTTGCATTTGAAATCCCAATGTGATTCCGAGATAACGGAGATGTTAATTTGCATGAAAAATTCAGAGCAAACACTCGTTTTTGACCTAATTATCTCTATTATAATATATATTATATTCGAATAATAAAAGTCTTCTATCTAACATTATATATTTATTACGATCTTGTATGAAGTATTCAATTGATTAATATTTCATATATTCATATATAAATTATAATAATAACATGTTTTTTTCATATTTTTTTTTATTATATATTTAGTACATTTTCTTTAAATTAATTTTAAAATATTAGATATCTTCTAATTATTATATAAACATCCGTCTTTTAAAATAGTAACTCTTTGATTATTTAAAAAACTATTTTTTGTGATTTTTTTAAATAAGCATTAATTATATATAGCAAAATTAATTATTTATATATTATAAAATTTTAATTTATACTTACGTCATAAATAATTTTTGTATAATGTGGTCGATTTTATTAAAATATATATGTCTAATGAAATTTTATAATAAATAAGATATTGTTCAATTTTCCGATGATATTTTCAACTTTTTAAGCGTTTAGAGTTGTTTTCAAAATTAAAAAAGTTTTATATATATATATATATATATATATATATAAAACTGAAAACAAAAACAAAAGGGTTACGAATGTGAACTGAAAAAAAAATGTATTTCTCTTAACGTTTTCCTCTAAATATTTATCGTATTCCAGATAAAGTTTATGCCGGGCATTTTGTTACTTATACCTCGTTTCTCAAAAGAATAACCGGCCGCAAAAGTTTTCTTATCACTGACCCACATAAATACATAAAAAGAACGTAGATTGTAAGAGAGAAAACACCCTTAGACCACTTTTTTTCCTGGTCTCCCCCCCCTTCCTCTCTGTCCCTCGCCGTTCCGGTTTTTCGTTTCTCAGGTCGCCTAGTCGTCTAGGAAACATCATTAGGTTTTTCAAAGTGCCTAGAATTGGATGTGAAAAAAGAAAAGTGGCATTTTTCACCGTACAAAATGATCTCAATTAATCTACATCGTTGCCTATTTAAAGACATGAAAATAGAATGATTTGAGTTGCGACACTTGAAGACATATATATATTTTTTTCTTTTATAAAAAAATATTCCAAATGTATTTTTTTATCAGTAATCAAAATATTACACATTTATTTTAAATTAAAAATAGTATAAAATATACGATTTTTTAACTAGCTTTTAGCAGGTTAGTTCCAAAATTTTCTTCACCATGTATCAACTTTGTTTAAACATAAAATATCATTTTTTATATTTAATAAAAAATTAAGAATATAAATATTTGACATTATAGAAGAAAAATAAAAGTAGTTATAAAATTTATATTATATCTATTCAAATTCAAAATACTTTAATCTAAAAATTAAAATGACAAAAAATATTACCCAAATAAAAATTATTTATATAACAAAAAAAAGGTATCCTAGTAGTAATAAAACAAAATATTAATGATTATAATATATCTCATTAATTATTTATTATTAAAATTTATATAAATAATCAACACTATTACTTACATATTTCAGCAACTCTTTTTGACTTTCAGATGAAAAGAAAAACAATTCATAAATATCGCTAATTTATAAAAACTCACAAATGATATAAGCGCTTTTTATTAACAATTATTATGTACATAACACGCTTCTAAATTTTTGATTTAGAATAGATCTATTTATTATAAATGTAAATATATGGATATGTAGAAAAAAATAAATAAAAATAAACAATATACACTGTCGTTTACAATAATTATTTCATTTAGGCACTTCAAATTATAAGGAAGCCATATTTTCTTCACTTATATAATTCAATACACATTCATACAATTTTTAAACGTTTGTTGTTTTTTTTTATAATTATTATCATCATAATTTTTCAATAACATCGATACATGATTAATTCTATTTAAAAAAATATACTAAGCTGTCATTATTATTATATTATAATATAATAAGATATGCCACAATTAATATCGTTTTATATGTCCATAATTATGGAAGTGGTCTACGTTATATCATATGATCAAATTTATTACGGATTCATTAAATTTAAATCGATAATAAAATTTATTTTTCTATATACATATATATATATATACAATTTTATTTATTATTCATGTAAAATTTTAGCAGTATATATCGATTAGTATATTCAGTAGCTATTTGTTTATGATGAGAGAATTTCGGCAAGTTTTACTACTATTTTTACTTTTATTATTAAATATGTTGTAAAAGTGTTTTTAGAGAACATAACTATTTTAGTAACATAAAGCCTTCACGTCGTACATATATACGTCATGTAAGTCGACGACGTTTATTCACCTCTGATAACATTAAAAAAATACAAGAAAATTGTGCTCAAAAAAAATCATCCTTTTAGCATTAAAGATTACGCAGAGGTTCTCAACATTAATTTAATAAAAAAAAATGTTATCAGTCCCGATCAAATTTGATCATAACTTAAACCACATTAATAATTTTAGACACATATATAGAAATATATTTAATATTTTATGAATGATAATATATTTTATTTTTCATAATATATACAATAAAATTCAATCATTTATATATATTTATATATATATATATATTGGCATTTTCATGTATAGTTCGAATCGATATTTTTTTTAAACATACGTCATACCATTAGCTGAAGGCTTCACGAATACGACTCGTTTTTCGCGCTTTTCGCAAAAAACAACATCAGATCATACTGATTCAGGTCCGCTTGATTCCGATGAGCTTTCATCGTTTTCAGCCAGCAGATTATCGTCTTCCTCGAGCGGTTTCTCCGATGGATCCGCAACGAGGACCGGCATATATCATAGTTCTATAGCTTCCGGTCCTTTCCACGTAACACCGGATCTCAATAAATGATAAAAACGCATCACGCCCCATATCGCGAACACCTATTCACAAATAAAATAATATAATAATTATATATAAAAAAAATCTTATATTTTCCTACTAATTTTTTTTATTTTTCAGCGGGCAATAATCGTTTCAGAGAGCAACTCTACGGCACTCAGAGAGTATTAAAGGAATGTTAAAACAAAAATTTAATCAAATAAAGTGCTCACATTACGTCGGTCCGACCGGGCGAAAGTCGATTTTCGACCAAATAATTCTATTTGAAATATTTCCAGGTCATTTCAATTCACGCGTCGCTTCCTTTTTACGTCAGTAATTATATATTATATAATATATATATACATTTAAAATTAATTTTTAATACTTACATTGATTACGGCTCTTGATACAAAAAATGACATTTCAGCTTTGCACAGCGAGTCGAATTGCTGAAAATGTAAAATTCGTTAAATATATATATATATATATATATATATATATATATATATATATATATATATATTACTCACTCTATTTACGTGATCTCTCAGTACATTCGAATAAACCATAGCCATTGCTTCTAATGCCATAAATGTTATACAGCCTATAATCCAAGGTACGACTAAAGCTGAATTTTCCTACAAAAATTTAAAAAAATATTCGCAATATATAAATATAATCACTGATATTGTGATATAATATAAAATATATTAAATTAAATTTAAATTAATTGCGAAATAGTCTCACTTAAATATCGAAATCTCCGTTTCAACATTTAAAATTAAATTTTGAGACATTATTCAGTATTAAGTAAATTGGTTGATTTATTACATTCTGAATTAAAATATCAAAATAATATTAATTTATATATATATATATATATATATATATATATATATATATATAATTTTGAAATAATTTATATAAAATTGAATTATTTTTACAATAAATTTAAAGATATTTAATCAAATTATATTTATATAATATAATTTGTATCATTTTATATTTCGGTACTTATTAGGAAAATTATTCGCATAAAACAGACAAGGAGTTTCATTTTCGGAAAATTCTCTATATTTTATATTTAAATTTCTTTTGCAGAAAATTCTAAAGACGTTTAAATACTGAACGCTCAAAAGTATAATCGAATTAGTTCTGAAACCCCACTGAATTTTTTAATATATCTATACCATATATATATATATATATATATATATATATATATATATATATATATATATATGTGTGTGTGTGTGTGTGTGTTATATTTTTTTTGTTCTTAATCAAAAAGATATCGTTAATTGTGCGTTTTTGTTTCTAGATTATCTTTCGTTTTTCATTTCGCTACGTAATTTAATTAAATTCGCCAAAAATTTCCTAGAATTAATTTTTTTTTGCATTTCCCTTCGGATCAGAAATCCTTTGATAAATAAGATAAATAAAAATCAATCGTAAAACCCATATATATAAACACGAATCAAAACAAAAAAAATATATCGAAATATTTTTTTTAATTTTTAATGTTATTGAATATTTTAAATTACCTATAAAATATATCGTTTGATAAATATCAATGTTGATTAATTATTAATCGTGATTATTAAATATACATAAAAAAATCAATATTTATATATTTATAGCGTAAATATATATATATATATATATATATATATATATATATATATATATAAACGAAAAATTGCGATTATCGACAATATATATCTAAAAAAATATGACATCCGTTTACATTATGGACATTAAAACCAACAATTATTTTCACAACAAAGAAATATTCCGAGATGACGACCGTTATACACACACGCACACTTATTTTCTATGAGAAAAACGACGTCCGGATGGAAAGCGATCCATTAAATAAATCTCGTCGCGATAGCTTTGTTCGTAACGATTTTCCACCAGTTTTTCCGACGTCGATCCTCATAGTCGACAGTCGGAAACCCTTGTCGTAAATAGCGCAAACGTCCTATTGACCTCATATATAATATACCATAAATAAAGTCTGACACAATCTGCACCATGTTTCAATCTAAAAACTGTTTGCTGAAATATTCTTAATTTTCACAAATTATATTTTTTTTAATATAATATATTTATTTCAATCTCATATATAATAATTTATATATATATATATATATATATATATATATATATATACATATATATATACATATACATATATATATATATACATATATACATATATATATATATATAATATATATATATATATATATATATATATATATACAATATAAATGAACGTTTTTCAATAGCCTTTATTAAAAGTTAGACTTCAAATAACATTATATACCTTTATATTCAACGTCGCAAGAACATTTCTATAACAGGGATGGGCAAGTCTTGACAATTTGACCGCGAGCCATAATAAAAAAATTCGTTTTTAAGATGCTTTTTAAATGGCAAGAGTTATTTCATAAATTTAAAATTTTAATAAAACTTTAAAAAAAAATGATAAAAAATATGTAAAGAAAAAAATTAAATAATAACTTTGAAAGAATGACATTTATATATATATATATATATATATATATATATATAATAAAAATATTAAATTTCATCTTCAAAAAATTAAATTTTAGATCAAATCACTTTCTAATTTTGTTAGAGAAATATAATATTGGACCAAATATTAGAAATCTTCTTTTTACAACAAAGTTATAACCGATTGAAATGTGAGAAGATAAATAAAGAATATCGCAAGTTTATATTAAATCAATTCTCAATATGACAAATATAAATCTTATTTTATAATAATAAAAAGAAACAATTTTATAATAATTAAAAGAAACAATTTTATAACTAATAAAATAAAATAATGATATATTAAATATTTTTATTAATTATGGATTTTAATAAAAATTAAATAATCGTTAATATATATATATATATTTTTTTTTTCATTATATATATAAAAGTATCGTTAATATATTATAAAGTTTTACATAAACGAAATTGATTCATATTTTTATAAAAAAGTTCAATTTCAAATTTACACAAATTTACTCGCGTTAATTCGTCGAAAAGTCATAAAAAACGACTAAATTACCGACGACATTTAAAAAAGGCTTTTTTTCATATAATTTAAATTACGAAACCTGACACAAAAGCTCATGTATTAGCTAGATTCTACCATACTATTATATATATATATATATATATATATATATATATATATATATATATATATATATATATATATATATATATATATATATATATATATATGTGTGTGTGTGTGTGTGTGTGTGTGTGTGTGTGTGTGTAACAGACACCACTGATAAAAAGGTCACATCGTAGATTAGCAATAGAAAGTTTATATTTAAAACCGTAGTCGAGCTTCGCAAAAACCACCCTCATTTACGTGAAAGCTTCTACGTAACACACACATGCCTCTATTAATATATCTAAAGTTATATCGTGTGAATGTAAAGTTTTGTGAAAAAAAAATTAACACAAAGTTAGATTCTTTCATCTAAAATACTATATAGATTTTACCATTAAATATATCCATTAACAGTATTAATATATGTATATGTGTGTGTGACATGAAAATATTTTTATAATTTATATATTGAAAATCGATCTACAATATATATGAACTTATTACATAAAAATCTATAAAATCGTTAAATATCAATTACCGTTTTAAACTATATAAAAATCATATTAAACAACGTATACTAAATATATAAAAAAATAATATACATCATTGATGTTCAATATATTTTTTATATTATATAAAAATAATATTATTTTTAAATTTAAATTATAATATCTCGCATATATCTTAATATAAAAACATCTGCAAATGAAACGTAAAAATACTATGTTCAAATGTCAATCGCATTAATGCGACTATTCGCCATAAATAGACATTTTCGCACGTGAATATTTTATAACACGGTTTCATATTTCAGCTCACGTATTATTTTACGTTTTCATTATAATCATTAAACAAAGTGTATATTTAGTATATTATAACAGTATTTCATACGTGAATTCGAATACATTTTCACTAATATTACACTTTATTAGTTTCTAATAATACAAAGTGGAAAATATAATTTCTTTAATAATATATACTATATATATATATATATATATATATATATATATATATATATATATATATATATATATATATATATATCTTAAAAATCGTCATATTATATTCGGTAATAATTTTAGATTTTGTCATCAAATTAATCAATGATATAAAAAAATATTAAAAAATACTCAATTAATCGAATATATTTAAAAAAAAAATTAAAAAAAGGAAATTTAATTTTCACATTTACTGATTATAATTTGAAATGCGTTAGCGTGCAATGAAATTTTAATCAAACGAATTAATTGACTAACAATATTGAATATATTTTCAACGAGCCAATAATCGATTAATTATTATTATATTCGCATAATAATAATTAACTAATAATTTACACGGTCGATTCATATTAAACGGTTCGTCGATTTTTATATCAAAAAAATTCTAATGTAAATGAAAATTGTAAACTGTTTTTTTTTTATTGTATTCGATAAACTTGTTCTAAACTTCAAAAATCATAATAAACGTTTTGATTTATCGATTTAAAATCTTAGATAATAAAATATTTTACGAATATTTTAAAACGGATTACACGTAAAAAAAATTACGATGAGTTTAATGTTAATAATTATTATAAACCGTAATCGATTTAACACATATAAATATAATTACATGACTGAGAATTATAATTAAATTAAAACGTAATCATAAATTTTACGGAAATATAAATTCCTAATTAGAATTCACATCTCGTTCATATAATTATATAAATTTGCTTAATTTCTTTGAATTTTCGCTCGACGATGTCGAATAAAACAATTTAATACTTTAAACCCTAAGGAATACGAAAACTCAAATTCAACTCTTATTTTGGTTTTCTCAATATTTTCATCTTTTTTTTTATTTGAATAAATTCTGGTTTATTTTCAAAAATTATATATGAAAATATTATATTCAATTTAAGTTTTAATACATTCTTGTTTAAACTTTCTCCGTTACGTCAAATGAAGAAAATTATCTGAGTGTAATCGAATTATTTTCAGATATAAAATTAATTTGGTTGGGAATTTTAATTACGCAAAAAATTAATTAACGTTTTCAAAAGTTTTCTTCATTTATATAAATATATATTTTTTGAGGAAAATATTGATAACACTCGTATATTTCTATAAAAAAATATTTTATATTTATAAATGTAATATATAAACTATCCATATTACTCTTGTTATAATTATAAAAAACATGAACATATTTTATTATATGTTACGTAACTTCTAAATTTCATATAAAAAATTAAATTTATAAAAATATATCATAAATCCGAATAACGTTATGAACAAAAATGTATATGAAATCATTTTAATCATTGTTAAAAATCATGAATATAAAACATTTTTCATATATTATTTTTCGATAACCAAATATAATAAATAAAACTGTGTATATTTATAAAATCTTCGCTTATACGATATATTTTTGCAATATTTCAAAGAAATATAAAATTTACGATCGCCGCCCTGAAAGTTCTAAAAACAAACGCTCGTATCCTTCCCGCTGAAAAAACAACGTTTCAGCTGTAAAACGTTTCGGTAATACGTAATATTTTCAGGGGTATTGACATGAGGGGCCGTCAATGCGATTCCCCAACGGGTCGTCGTACACAAAAATCGCACTCAAAAACCCCTACTGTCCTAAAACACCCTTATTCTTATTATTACTATCACTATTATGATGTATATATATATATATATATATATATATATATATACACAATGATAAAAAGAAAAACAACGTCGAAAACTATTGCCAATTATATTCTAGTATTACTATAGAAAGAAAAACGTAATAAATGATGCCAATAAACTGACGTGTTATACATATTTTTTTTCTTATATATTATATATTTATTTCTATATATTTCATCACTACGTATTTTTTTTAGGTTGTTCATCCTTCTGATTCGTGTCTTTTTTCCAGGAATATAACGATATCGGTTCGGAAAAATAACGAGCTTCGTTTGTGGAATCGACGCTTTATACAATATATAAAAAATATATATGGAGTTGAAAGAGGGTGAAAAAGAAAAAAAAAACGTACGACGCGAATCAATCAGATTTTATTGAGACACCGTCCGACACTTGAATGATTGTTTCAGATGACAAATTATTAATATTTGGACATCTATCCGATATTTTCAGCTGAAAAAAAATTTTTTTTCATATTTTTTTTCGGTAGCAATGAGAAAATTTCGCTCTGTCACGTTTTTCGAGTGTATTGAAATTTTTATACGTTTCACTAAAATTGTTAAAAATATTTTTCACTAGTATTACGTCTTCAATATATATATAAATATATATATATATATATATATATATATATAT
The DNA here is from genome assembly GCA_024500535.1 of Leptonema lineaticorne. NCBI lineage: Eukaryota > Metazoa > Arthropoda > Insecta > Trichoptera > Hydropsychidae > Leptonema > Leptonema lineaticorne. Next base: position 975,494 of record JANIJI010000007.1, read on the forward strand.
ATATATATATATATATATATATATATATATATATATATATATTGATACTTTATAATATTAAATTCATTTTAAATATTATAATATATTTAAATTTTGTTTTAATGATATCATTTATATTTCAATTGATTCAATATTTCAACATATTATATATATATGGATGTGTATGTGTATTATTATTAAGTTTTCATTATTAAATTATTAATTAAAAATTTTTGCCATCGATATTGATAAAATTTTTAAAGTAAATTAATTAAAACTCTTGTACTTAGATATCTTTTTCATAATAAAATTAATAAGTAACCATTATAAAATATAAAAATAATTCAATTTTTCAACAATTAACAGTCTTAACTAAAAATTTATAATTATACTTGTATATAATATTTTTACAAAAATATATTATAATAAAACGACTTGTCGAATGTTTAAAAAAGAACTATCGTAATTAATAGTAAAACTTTTACTTAGAAATACATAAATTGAGAACTGAAATAAAATACGATATATTGTAAAAATATTCAAAACGGTTGAATTAAACGCGAAAAGTTTCACATTTAAACCGTTTAAAACGACAATAGAATTAGAAGCGTTGCTTTATAGTTTTATCCGATTCACGGTAAAATCGCTATAAATCGGTTTTGCGACGTCGGTAATAGTGTTTTTTTTATAGCGTCATCGACGTAAAATTGTTCGATTAAAACGCTCAATAATATATTATATAAATAAAATATATTTTACCTTATATATACCGAAGAATAGAAGCGTGCTCAGCGTTACCATGAATAGTTGCGTGCCGATAATTGCGCAATATGCAATCTGGACTCCTGAAAATATAGATTAAAAAGTGCAATTACTATAATTATATCGAAAATTCGACAGGTCGACAAGTCGATCCTTGACCTAAACCTTTAAAAAACTACCCTTATCTTGGATGATAAGATCGAAAAGTACGTATTTCGTGAAATGTTCGGTCGCGACATCGCTGACCCTTGAACGTGGCGCGCAACCTTTTTTATTTTTTTTTATTTCGTTTTATTTAATTCAAGTGAAAATTTCTTCGAATTAACTGTCGCATTTTGACATGGCTTCACGTGAAAATAGATTTATTGACGTAGAGAAAATTGCCGGTCTTCCATCCGTTGAAAGATGAACCATTCAACGGAGTATAAAATGAAGTAATCCGATTGGATTCGTATTATTCCGGTCGTGATTTATAACCGAAAAACCTTAAAAGTTTCCATTCTACAATTTTAATTAATTATTATATTATATTATATCACAATATCTATTGTATGAAAAAAATTTTTTTTTTCATATTATATATCATACGATATTATCGATAAAATTGACCGTTAATATATAATAAAATTTAAAAATATTTAAATTATTAATTAGTATCGATTCAAGTATAAACCTTTATTGAATGTTAAGTTTCTAATTGCGAAATTAGATATCTCTTCATTATTGTATTAAATTAATCAAAATATTCTTATGAAACAAACTTTAATTATTCCACCCTTGTCAAATTTCCAATTAGAACAAATTTTATACCATTTTTATTTTTTCTGTTACAGAAATTCATCATTTATGTAGATTTTATCACATTTTAATTTACAAGAATGAGAAGAAAATAAATTATATCATAGATGCATTATATTAAAATTTTCTATTACGAAAAAAAAATATTTATATACACCGTAGTGTTAATATATTTAAAGTCAAACTTTTAAGTTGAAAAACCTGATCTTACACATATTTTAATAGTCTATAAAAATTGCCTTTATGAGCAAAAAGATTACCCATCCCTGTTCTAGTCTATCCCAATTTAATAAATTGAAAAATATTCAATATAATTTAGAACAGAAAAAAAATAAACCACAAATTCAATATAATAGTTAAAGTAAACAACACCCTAATAAATCTTAATTTTCATCTAATTTCTTTTATACGCTGCCGAGAAAACTATCTGTTCCACAGTATTTACAGACCTTATATATATATATATATATATATATATATATATAATGTGTTAAAAAGGGGATGGTTTTTCGCATCCCCCCATGAAACGAATGATTACAATTCCGGTAAAAGCGTCACGTTTCGTCGGACGAAACGCGTTGATTGCCCACGTAAAATTAACGCCATTTTGTCGCTGAAAAAAAAAAGAAAGCAGAGAGTGAAAAAAAACTACGAGCACGGACTGAAAACGGAATGAAAATCCACTCTTTTCAGAATGCGTACCTTTGCTGATTAGCGTATCCGAAAAGTAAATGAGCGACTCTTATTTTTTCGAGCATGTATTTTATATTAATTTTTTAATATTTTTTATATAATAAAATTTTTATTTTAAAATTTACGCATACTAAAATATTATTCAATTCATTACCATAATAAAATAATATAATTTCTATTATTTTTTTTTATCAATTTTATCTAAATAGACAATATTTTTTTAATTTTATTTTAGTTATATTAAATTCTCTATTTTCCTTTTTAAAATATTTTTGGATGGGAAGAAATAAATGATAATCGAACGATATTAAGTCTGAAAAGAATGACTGAAATAAAAATTTTCAGTCTAACCGCATAACTGCATTTTGGCCAGTCGCCAAAGCTCTATGCGGTTTATTATTTGGAAAATTGAGCATTTTGAGCTTTTTATTGTATTTTAAATGCTAAAAAAATGAATTACTTTCTTATGGCTTCATTTATAGACACTTTTAAATCAATTCAAAGAAAATATGTCAGGATATAAAAACGTCGAAAAATCTGAACAAATTATACAGTGGACATCAAAACGAAGTCATTCATTAAGCTTTTAAGTGTTAAAAGCTCTATTCATAGATAAAAATATATTTTGAACAATACATCACATAAAAACAAACTGATTTTTATTATCTATCATAAACAAAAATCAGCCAAAGTATGATTTTTGACAGAGAAATTTTTTTTTCTAACATAACTCTTAGAACTTAAACATAAATTATAATAAATGGGCTTAAAAACGTTCTAAATTCCTTACAATATAATTGCACATATTTAAAATACCGTATACTTTATAATAAGAGTAATATAATTTTATTCACCAACAATACAAATAACCCTTGATAAAATATCAAATTAAACTTTCATATTTATGCATAGCAACCGCGAACGCTATAAATATTATAATAAAAGACATCTACATATAAAACGTATAAAAATAATTAATAAACACATTTTTTTTTCATAAATAAATAATAATTATTTAATCAATTACGAATACTGAAATGGTAACATTTTCATGTGCCATTCGCATTAAAGTTATTTTGCACTCATTATAATTTATATATTTATATGGAATAAATTATAATTAATCATCGGAATATTCAGCGCTTGATTACAAAATGTAAATTAGACTTGTTGTAAATAATATTTAATTCAAATTCTAATTGAAATATGCAAACGCTTAATTATAATCCATCGTTCATTTAACGGATCCATATTATAACGTTGCGTTATTTAAAATCTTATCTCTTTACATTAATAATTTTAATAATATAAATAAATCATTAATACTACAATTATTCGTATCTAAATTTAAATATTTCTTTTATATGGCATTTTATTATGATATGAATTTATTTTTATGATATTCTATTTTTAATTATTATAAAATATTGCCAATTTTAATTACGAGAAATTGATACATTTTTCTGTGTCTCTAAAGTGTCAAAATATTACAAATTATATTGCGATTTTTTAATTACTTCTAAGTTTATCGTAGTATTTTTTCTTGGATTCTAAGTCAACAGATTTAAGATTTATAAAATTTAATTATATAATTATTTTTTTTTACAAATGTTACTTGTTATTAATAGCGCAATTTTTTTTAAAACGCATGCAGTAATAAAACTAATAACTCTTAACCTAATCAATTATAAAAAATGAACTTAATCACAAATAATTTTATTGTTAAAATTATATTTATTATCATTTCAAAACTATATACTCTAATTAAACGTAATTTAAAAAATAAATAAATAAATCGAACTAATTAATAAAACATCAAACAAATCATTCATTCCGAAAGATTTTTTTACAACATTAACATTCAGAAATCAAAAAAAAAAAATATTTTATTAATACTATAATTATTTCAATATTATTACAACACATAATTTTTAAACGAAACACTTGAAACAATATATAAATATATTATTTCGCCAGAGATTAACATTCATAACTAAACGGTAATTAATATAACTCGACTAACGAAGTATTTCATATCGAATCAAGTGATACTTTAGCCGAACAAAATTATATTCGATGTATATACAAATTTATATATATATATATATATATATATATATATATATATATATATATAGTTTAACAACGAAATTTCAACATAATTAATGTCTGAATCTTCAAACGAGCACCGCAGGCTTCGTTTGAGTCTGATGCGATTTCGTTCAATCTTATATCATGGTTTTGTATATCAAATTAATTTATATTGTGACGCGAAAATTTTCGCTAATAAACCGTAATTGTAATTGTGACAAATTTATTTACCGTAATAGACGTCCTCTAGTTCGGTGAATTTCTTCATATTAACGCCGATACGCCAACTGTATATTAATACGACTAATATCGATATATTCTGTAACAAAAAAAAAATAAATAAATAAACATAATAAATTAATATCTTTTTTTTATTATAAATGTTAAATAATATCGGTGATTGAATCAATTTTTTGTTGGTAATGCGCTTATTCGCATTTTTTTTTAATATTAAAAATGATTTGACTGAAATATAATTTATAGTACAAGAATAAATTAATCATTTGTTTATTATATATAAAATGCATAATAGAGATTATGGTCTAAAAACTATCAAAATGTAAGATTAATTTTTAGAATTATTATAATAAATAATCATTATGTATACAATATATATATATATATATATATATATATATATATATATATATATATATGTATTAAATTATTAGATTAAATCTGACTGCTTTAATTTTATTAAATAATCTTAAATATTTTATACGAAATATAATATATTATATATATATATATATATATATATATATATACTTTAATATTTTAATTTTAATAAATGAAAACATTACAACATCTAACTAATTATAAAATAGCAAATAATCATAAATGTCTATTTAAATAATATATACGTACATATATATGTGTGTGTGTATATATGAAGTAATATATAAGTGTGTGTGTGTATATATGAAGTAATCTAAAATTCTTATTTAAACGTCAGAAAATTAACATTTTTACTCGCATTAAATATTCACTTTATATCAGTATTCAAAAGACTAATAAAAAAAAATCCAAAAATACAGATCCTCGAGGCGATTAAAAAATTCTTTTTACAGCATTTATAAAAGCATATCTTTAAATCTTTTTATTTTATTTTATTTTTTAGTATCTACACATAGAACAAAATATATCAACGTACATACATACGTATTATATGGAAAAAAAAGTTTTAATTTCAATTATGACCTCTTGAAAGAATATAGAATGAAAATATTGCCGTATCGCCTTTCCACTTGCACAGTTCGAATTTACATTTTAAATTGAAATTATAATTAAGGAGGCAATTTCTCGCGAAAATATTCCTTTACAATTTCCGATCCTTTCATAATCCGATATGATTGCCTTTGAAGTAAATAATAATATTATACAGAATGGGATTTGAAAATTTACATTATTCTGAATTTGAAATTTCACTAAAATTTTGACGTTTCACTCAAATCTATCTACTAAAAATATAAAGATTTAAAATATTTTTTTTTTTACATTATCTTTAACATCTAACCATTTTAAAATATAAAATAATAAATAATACTTAAGACTAAAAACCATAATCTACGAATATCAATTTTTTCATACGTTCTAAAAATATCTATATTTTCAAAGCTGTTATTAATAGAAACAAAAACTTTTAATTAATAAAAAAAAACTATTTTATGAAATATATATATATAAAATATATATTAACTATATATGAAAATATATTAACTATATTAAACTATTTTTAATTAATTAAAAAAAAAGGAATTTAAATTATTCAAACTATTATATTTTTGGTTTGTAATAAAAAAAAGATTAATTTGTTATATATATATATATATATATATATATATATATATATATATATATATATATATATATATATATATATATATATAAATTATCTAAAAATATATCAACAGCTCAAAATAATAAAACAAGTATTTATTTTATGAAATATATATATATATATATATATATATATATATATAAACATATATTCGAAAAAAAATTTCCTGCCGTAGAGAAAATGAAAATTCTCGGTACGAAAAGGCGACCGGGCGAAAGTAAAAAAAATCGAAGAAAGCGAAACTTCCGCTGCGAAATGGCGACACACTTAAAAATCCCACCGCACACGTCTTTCACATTTTATCTACATATATATATATATATATATATATATATACATATATTATATTTATACACTCTCGATAAATAGGATTTCGTATACGGCTAAAGAACGGGGCCGGCCTCGCAACGTTCGAACGTACGATTTTCCGCGCGGAATACGTTCCGCCGTTTCCGCCGGAAATATTGTCACTTGCACGAGACTGGCGAACATCGTTCGAAAACTCTCCACAATACAATTCCATATTCTATTTCCGAGTGGTGGTTCTATTATATTTTCATTCGATGTACACCTTGTGAACGATACGCTTAACTTTTTTTATACATGACACTTTACAAGATATTGTGATTCGCAATGGAAAAACCGTGACCCAAATATAATATCGCAAGAAAAACTGATAAAAAAAGCATATAACATCGAATGATACTGAATATATTATTATTACATCGATTTCGTACTTCAATATACAATGAAAATATAAAATAATATTTTCCAGCTAAATTATATTATAGTATCTAAACAATCATATATTGATACATTTAATATATGTATAAATCAAATTAATTCTATAACATATTTTAAATTTTTGTCTGTATTATATAATAGAATTAAAAAAAAATAAAATTATTAAATCAGAACCATTAAATATATTAATGAATAAACATTGACGGATTATTTGGAATATCATAATTATTAATATGCTTTATCAATTTATTTTATCAAATACTGATGTAGATTTCCGCATCAAAAATCGCTTTAACTATATCCATTAAAATTAAAACGGATTTAAAAGTATTTTAATTTAAGTCATATTAAATTACCTTTTAAGCCTTTTTTTAATATAACTTTCTCGAGATTAACCGCTGCGTGACTTGGAATTAATGAATTTTCTTAAAAAAAATATTTTTAATTTCGATATCGTACTTTTGCATAAATAACGCCATAATTAAAAACAATCATAATAAAATGTATAAACTTATTAAATTATTTATCAATATATCAATATATTATATTACATATTAAAATACATATATATTTATATATATTTTTGCTGGTTTAATAGGAAAAGTTAAACGAATAAACAGCACGTTATGTTAATATCATCCCTTGTTGAAAAAAAAAGGTCGAAGTCAACAGATAAAAAAAAAACAAAAACAACAATTTGAAAAAAAAAAGCTCAGAGCTTCGGCGTTGCTGTAAAAAGTTTTCGTGTTTATCTTATAAACGATGAGTTATATTATTAAAGCTTTCCTACGATAAACGTAATTTGTATTTACACAACGATTACGGATCTTTTCCGTTTTTTTTTTATAACATGCATATCAACCCATAAATTTTCTTCTAATACAAACTTTTTAAATAGATATATTAAATTTAAATTAAAGTAAATATATATTTACTTCAAAGTTATCTGTGATAATTTCGATCATTATTGTGTTCAAATATAAAAATGATTAATTCGAAATACGCAAACGATAAATAACAAACCTTTCAAATAGAAACAAACTCGAAAACCTACCGAACATTCGCACAAATAAATAAATATATATATATATATATATATATATATATATATATTTATATAAACAAGCGATTTAGTTTCGGCGGTTAAATAAATCGTCGGTTAAATATTTTACCGCACTAAATTTCGCGCTGAAACCGAAAAACACATTAATTTTACTGCGTATATTTTATAATTGCAACATATATAATTTCAATAAATTTAATAAAATAAAAGCTGTGTATTTTCGGTTCAATTAAATGACATAATTATAGAATTTTTATAAAATTTATTTATCGTCTTATAAATAGTTTTCTTTGAATAAAACGTTTCAGGTTTATATATATATATAGAAAATTTAACTTTTATAATAAAATATACCACGTTTTCTTATAATAAAATTGCTTTATATATATATATATATATATATATATATATATATATATATATATATATATATATATATATATATATATATAGAATATAAATTTTTCGCTGTCAAATGCTTAATCGAAATTTATGTTAAAAACATCGCGTCCAGCGACTTGTATAAATAATTTATTAATTAATAAATTAATTCGGGATATATTTAAAATTCTCAACGTTATGAATTATTTATATACAGTTTGCATTTATATCCGCATAAATTTATACGGAGACCGATTAATTAGTCATTACTGAAGTTGAATCTTAACTTAATCCAAACACGCAAGGAAACTGGAACGCATTTCCATTTTATTAAAACCGATGAACCGACTAATGACAAACAAATTACACACCCCTAAATATATATATATATATATATATATATATATATATATATATATATATATATATATATATATATATATATATATATATATATATATATATATATATATATATATACAAAATATTCTAATACGATTTCGATTATAAAAAACGGAATTTTCAAAATTGACCCCATTGACAAGTCATAAAAATATTTTAAAATAATCAATATTAAGATTATTTATAAATAAATGTTATATATAAAATTCATTCATATTTTTCAGTCAAATCGATTTCAGAAAATAATATTTCTGAACTAATTTATTATTCAAATTTGTTCTTATATATATTTTTCCTCATTCATAACTATCAACTTCACATACAATATATTGTTCCATCCATCATTTTCATTTAATTTATAATATTACAACGAAAATAACATAAATATTTATATTATTGTACATGTTTTTTTTATCTAATATTAAAAAAAATAATATATAATTTTATTTTTTCTATATATATATATATACATATATATATATATATATATATATATATATATATATACATATATATATATATATATATATACATATATATATATATATATATATATACATATATATATATATATATATACATATATATATATATATATATATATATATACATATATATATATATATATATATATATATATATACATATATATATATATATATATATATATATATATATATATATATATAAATTATCCGTATATCTGACAATATTAGTGTTTGTATTGGATGAATGAAGAAATAATTTAATTATTAATAATATATATTGTTAGGCTTACCAATGTATACAAGGCGCTGCAGTAGGCGGCGTGCTTTGCATGTAGGCGGCCACAAGGGCGGCACCAGGGCCGAACTGGAAACGCACTATAAGGGTACAAAACTGCCGACTTCATCGCACCAACCCCTCAACATACTCCTACATTCTGCTAAAAAAAAATAATAATTAAAACTATATTAAATATTTATTTTCATTTTATTATATCGTATGAAAAAAATATACAATTGACTTAAAATTCAAAATACTATTTTCCTTCACAATATATACAATTCCAAAAAAAAAGTTTTTAATTAGATACACTTTTTTAATATTATATAATTTATTTATTTTATATTAAAAGACGTATTCTATTTTTTACAATCACAAAAATCATAATAAAATTATATATTAATTAATAATTTTATTATATAGAAACTTAATAAAAAACAGACTCCAGAATATTATTTTTTTCAACAATATATAAATAAATAGAAGCGCTTTGATGTATCAAATTTGTCATGAAATTTTAAAACGTTTTTTTTTTAATAATAAATAATTTATGGCCTTAGAAGTTTTCTTTCAATTATGATTTTTCGCGATAAATTAGAAATTAAAATCCGTATTTAAACACCTTTCAGAAATTATTATTACAGGCGTTTTTCACGGTTGCAAAAACTGAAGCAATAAAAATTATTTTATAATTAGAACTCGTTAAAAACTTTCCGATGAAGAAGCAACTTTAGAATTTTACGATTTAACTTTCGATTTTCCGAAACGTTCCGAAGTGAAAACACGAAAATGACGACTGAATAATAACGAAGATGAAAGAAAAAAAAGTGTGTGGAAAACAACTGTCGGAAAAAAAAAAAAATATATATATATATATATATATATATATATATATATATATATTATTCATGCAAACGAATTCGCAACGAATAATAATAAACAATTTGTCGTTCATTATTTTTTCTTAGCATTATTTTTTTCTATTTGTTTTCAGACAGAATAAATCAAATTGTATTGAATATATTTTCTGAAAAATAACTTAAAAATTATTATCCTTACTATATTTATAAATATCATTAATAAAAGTCATAGTAAAATATAAAAAAAATCGATTATTATAAATTAGGAAATCTTTCTGGATTTTTCAATTAATATATTTATTCAAAATATATTAAAAAAAAAACATTTTTTGTTTGCGAAAACGTATTTTAAACGTTTTCTATTTCGCCGTCGTTCATTAGGAAAAAAAATTGTGAAAGTCACTTTAACTCTTTTTTTTTTATTGAAGTGATTAATTACTTTTTGGCGTTAATTCGACTGGCAAAACTTTTTCGACAAAAAAAAAAGTACCCCTAGACATATTATAAAGAATTATAGATTAAAACCCTGCCGTTATTATTTAATCCCTTTTGCACATAAAACTTTACACTTTTTAATGCGGATTATAATAAAAAATAATGATGCGATCCGTCAAATTTTATATATGTTTATATGTAAGAATATAATTTGTCAAGTCATATTCATTAAGAAATATTATTATTTTCTAAAATATTCATTTGATATTTTTTAAGTGAATAAATATTTTTCTAAAGTGAGTTTTATATATATATATATACATATATAAACTTTCTAAATATTTAATAATTATACTATTAAATATATTAATATGAATATTTTAAAAAATATAATATTTATTATTTAAATAAAATTTATATTATTATAGTATTTAAATTATATTAAATTAAAAAAACAAACCTGTATTTAATCTTCGACGTATAAACGATAGTTTATCACGACGGTGATAAAGAAAAACAAAAAAATAATCCAAATTATGAACTAAAATAACGATTAAATCTTAAAAAAAGAGTGATGATATTAGAAACAAAAATTCTTTGTACGTCTTATATTCAAGAAAAATAAAGAAAAATAAGGAAAAATCAACGATGATATGTCAGTTTTGTTTGTAAATATACGTAGGCGTGTTTTTTAAATAGTGGAAAATTGCGCGTCTCTTCGCCGCGAAAGACCGCGTTATACTGAAAAGCGTTTTCCCGCTGGCGTTCCATTTATTGGGAATTTTCCGGCGAACGAGACACCAATACACTGCTTATAAAACGTTCTCGTTCTATTGTTATCAATATAAAACGAAAAATATCAAATATAATCGTTTATATATTAATTATTAAATATTATATATATTATATTTGTATAATATTTTATATAAAAAAAATATTTTATATTTTATTATATATTTAAAAATATAGATTAAATGGTATAATAATCTCAATTTTTATTATTAATTTATTTAAGATAAATGAGTGGATTATATAAAATATATGTATACAAACTAAAAAAATAATAATTAATTAAAATATTACCTAATTTATATATTAATAAATGGCGTATTATATTGTTTCTAATTCATGTATTCTATATAGAAAATAGACGAAATTATCAATTTATATGATGAAACCGTTTCGTCTTTCAACAATATTCGTATCATCTGCAACGAAACAGATAACGGACCGATTAAAACGGTTCGAAGCCCAAAACTAATAACGTTCACATAGATCGCGACGCTTTTCCATTCAAAAGTGAAACTATCGCATTGTATAAACCTTGGTCTAGTTTCGGACAACTTGTGCCACGTCGTTTCATACTAAAATATAAAGGCTTTTGATATTACCGCAAAACGGGAGAACGTGCCGGCGTAGCGTGATTTTCAACAGCGAATATACTATCCGAGCACTTGTTCCATTCGGCCATCTGTCGCCGTTGTCAGTTTTCTGAAACGTGTCAGTTGCGGTCCCCGGTCGTCCTTTTGTGCAAATTTTCAGATAAAACCATTTGACAGTGACGCGATTTAAATCTAAATTAAACGGTTCGAATGAAACCTTGACGCGTAAACTTACATAAATTCAATATAAATTCGTCTTATTGTTGTTGAATATTGCTTAATGATTAAAATCGATAGTTTTCAGTACTATTATATCGAATAATATGCATACTTTTAAATATATAAAAATAAAATGACAAAATATTTTTATATACTTGATGGAAAATCCTTTACAAAATTAGCCGAAACAAATCGGATAAATCTAATTTTTGTTCGCGTTTCGTTTTTAATCTTCTCGAAAATCCTTAGAAATTAATGTAATATATCCGTTTCCGTTGCGATTTTCCATTTCAAATATTGATTTTCGCCGACAAACACACAAATACACAAATGATGTAAATGAAAATATCGGACAAATATACACTGGTATACGTAAATTCCCTTTGATCCCCCGGGGAAAATCTTCGAAAACTTCTATATTTCAATTAAAAGAAAAGGACTCGACGTCAAAGTAAACTAATCGTTCATTATTCCGGACGCCGTCTGAGAAAATCTCTATTTTATTTCTTTATATATAAATCTGAATCGCATAGTTTCTAAATATTTTAATATCTATTTTTTGTATGATATCGTTTATTGCATTTGTGCCCGTTGTGACTCTTTTGTACTTGGAGAGCGTAATAAAGTCACTTTACGTCAAAGTTTTTCATTTGAAACGGTGTAAATATTGTCTATCAAATGATAGAACAGATTAAATATATTCATTCGAGTGTATTTATTTCTTTATATTATATATATAATAGCATAATATAATATTTTCGGATGTATATGCAATTTTTTTTCACATATAAAAGATTAATTTTTGAATAGTTTATATTAATATAATTGTATTTCTTCGAAATATATGAATATTTGTAGGAAATGAGAAATAAATATGCTATTTATTTCTATGAAAACCACTAAATATGTATATATCCAATTTTGATGATCAAGATATTCAGTCATATGAAAAGAATTTCTATGAATAAAATTCAAATAAATGATAACATACACATTCTTTCGAAACACACCCTCATTTCACCGATCTGACAGACATATATTATATATAAAGTCGTCACAAGTCAAAAATATATATTTATTTTTATAATATATATATATATGAGAAAAGGTTTAGTGAAGACTGGAATTATCTTTCTATTTTTTTCATCCCCCAAACTTCATCCCCAAAGTTCATCATTTCACCTGTCGCGTTAACTAAACGCCCGACTCGCCCATTACGTGTAGATTTATGCGCTTCCGGATAAAAGTCGCCAGGTGTTTTCAATTTTGCGGGCTCGGAGCCGTCACTATCCATCAAATGGAAACGTTCGTAGGCGAACGATATTAAAAGTGACACTATCTACTAATGTCATACTCGAAATTTTACTTTAATATAATAATAATAATATAATATAATATAATATATTTATTATATAAAAATAGAAACGAATTATTTCGATTTTATCTGAAATTTAACGATAATTTCTAAATTACACGAATATCATATTTTTTTTTATATAACAATTTTATTTGTTTTTTTATGTAAAATAACCAAGTATCAAGTATCGTATTATTTATTGCATGTGATATTAAATTGAACACGCAATGCTTGTTCTATATTTTTTTTTATTTGATTACATAAGTATTTTTTGATTAAATATATCAATTTATTATACATAACATATTTTTTTATATTTTTCAATCATACAATTTAATCAAAATTTTTTGAAATATTTATTTAGTTATTTTATATGAATAACTATTAAAATAAAACATAATTTAAACTATAATATGACTCTCCTTAATCAATCTTTCAGAAAAATATTCTTATAATTAAACATCAAAGTATTAAAAATATATACTTTTATTATCAAAAAAACAATTTTTACATAAAATATTATTGATTCTATTAATATCGAAATTACTATATCAATTCGACACAACCAAAGTCCGTCGACGTAGTTTAACCGCATTTTTATCGATGCCGCTTATAAAATTCAAAGTTAATCGAACGTGTCACACAGTTTTCAATTGCTTTACAATTGAATACGCCGTACATGTACGTTTATAAAGTGCCAGACGACTGTAATATAATAGAATTTCTATATTTGTGTCCGATTGCAATCGTTGGGTTTGTTTGCATTCGTACCAGTCAACGATACGTACAAAAGCTCTTTTGCATAATGTGCTTTAACCGTTTCAATATATTACATTATACACACACACACACACACACATATATATATATATATATATATATACATAGTTAACAAATCGATATGACACATCTTATATATGTACATATAGATAACTATATTCTAACTATTAAAGCTCAACGACTAATTATGATTGATATATTGCTGGATATTTGTGATTAATATCAATTGATATAATCCGACAGTTTGAATATTGATAATTTTAGATTCCAATATCATAAAACAAATTAATAGATATGAGACATTATGTACTGAAATTTAAATGAAATAATAATAACAATTTTTATCGAAAAAAATATTACACATATATTTGATTATTTATTATGTATAGAAAAAATTACGAAGTATAATAAATATTTTATATATTGAATTGTTAAATGAAAATATTCTATTGTATTTTAAAAAAATTTAGTTTATCATTCAATAGAAATATAATAAATTCTCTTAAGTCCGATTTAGAGTAGGCGACTTTACTATTTTTTTTTCTAATATATTTATACGATAAATTCATCAATTTATATACAAACTATTCGAGCTAATTTTATTTTAAATTAAAATAAATAAATAAAATCTTTTATTAAGATTAAAATTCATCGCACATTATAATAGACCTGAATAAGCCCCTTTTTGTACTCTCGCATATATCATATAATATAATAATAAATAAAATAACGAAAATATGCACAACATATATATATATATATATATATATATATATATATATATATATATATATATATATATATATATATATATATATGATAAATATAAACGTTTAAAATTTATGCAGGATAAACATTCAGTACTTAAATGCTGTTTATGCGTGTTTTATATATGCCAAAAATTTTGCGTGCTTTAATAATAATGAACGATAACCGCGACATACTTTTTGACAGTTAAATATGTCATGAATAATAAAACGAAAGTTTACTACAACTTTATACATATTATTATTATTAACACAATATATAGCACAGAACGAAATTTTCAACGTTTAAAATTTATTTTATATTAATTTTTGATATTTTTTTTCTCATATATTGAATGTTAGAAATTTATATACATATATAAAAATATTATATATATATATATATATATATATATATATATATGTATGTGTGTGTGTGTGTGTGTGTGTAGTATAAAAAATTATCGAAAATATCACCACGAGGAAAACATCCGCAGTAATCCAGTATTCTCAAAACGAAAAAAACTGAAAAAAAATATATATATATGTATATATATATATATATATATATATATATATATATATATATATATACTGATAAATTTCTATACATCATTGAAGTGTTATTTTTTTCATCATACAAAATCGTTATTCGCGTAAACAACGTTCAAGAATTTATTTCACTATTTTCATTTTATCGACAAAGACAAAAAAAAATAAACATTTTCATATAGAAAATGCGTTCGTCAAAATATGCAATTTTCTATCTGAAAATATATATATATATAAAGAAAAAAATCATAGAGAATGCTTTACGATCGCTCGCTCATATTTCCCATTTTTTTCCTTTAAATGAAAACGTCGATATGCCGTCTTTATGACTGCACTAAACTACTTTTTCCGTCATTTTACCCCCATCATCCCCGAAAAAAAAATAAATATAAAAAAGTGTCATAAAAGAAAAGAGAGATCTCTACGGCATGAATTGATCTCCGTTTTGAATATAAATCATATGAAACGATATTGCGCGACTCTAGTTCACTATATTTTTTTCAGCAATTCTATTCAGTCAATTCTCGTTATATATATATATATATATATATATATATATATGTATTTTTTTCATTTTTTCGATTTTGGCGTCAAAATTCTATTGATGAAAAAAAACTATTGTTCTAAACGTTTTTGAAAAGCGACAGTATCGTATATATATATATATATATATATATATATATATATATATATATATATATATATATATATATACATATATATATATATATATATATATATATATATATTCATGGAAAATTTTATGAAATTCGTTTCAATATTTGTACCCAACTGTGCTCTTATAGATGCTATTTTATTGTAAATATATGCATTCGCTCTAGATATGTAAATATTGCGTATTTATTTCAATGAAAAATTCAATATTTATTACGTTTATTCTTTATTCTCTTTGTTTTCAATATAAATTTTGATTGAATCGTTTTTTATTATTTTTTTTTGTTCTATTAGTGATTGTTTACTAAAAAAAATCATATTATTATTAAAATCTCGCTATGATCAATTCTCAGAAAAAAATCACTATTTTATATATGATTGAAAGTAATTTCTGGATTTATATGAAGTATTCAGATACTCATTATTCACAATTTAAAAAGTTTGAGAATCTATGTTTCAAATAGTTCTCAGAATGCATACAAAGCGAATGTTAATATAATAAATATTATTGATCGATATTAAAAATAATAATACAAAAATCAAATATACATTATCTGAACTGAGTTGATTGTGTTTACATTTTTTTGAAAATAAAGATTAAAAATATTTTTATACCGTGTTTTATTCCAAAATTAATCAATTTATATATAACAACTATACTTCAATATTATTCATAAAAATATATCAAACAATTTTAATATGCAAAAGATATTTTTAAATTTAATATTTAAAAAAATATTTAGAGATCGAATTCAATATATGGTTTTATATATACAATATATATTTTATCTCAAAATTAAAATCTTGTATAAACGTCGTATTTCAAACAAATCGTTGTACCAATATTTTTTTACTCGTTTATTCAACTATTATACATTTTTTTTTCACATATATTTAAAATAGAATTAAATAATAGAAAAAAATTCTCGTAATAAATAACATACAAATATATAAATAAAATTTAATATATTTATTGAGACTAAATAGACTGGATTTTAACTATATAATAATATATTATCTAACATTTCCATATTGCATGCAATTTATTCGTACCAAAAAACGAATATAATTGAATCATCAATTTTGTTGTATAAAACCGCATCCGTGTAATAATTTTCAGCATCACATCCTAATTACGATTAATGACATTCTACGAGCTTTATTATATTGTTATGACCGTAGTTTACGTTCAATATTAAGTAACTAAAGCGACATTTTACTTTTATTACTGCAATTAGTTACTCGACACTAAAGAGCTTTATTGAAAACCGTTCAATTTATGACCATAGTAATTCTTTCTAACTTTACTTATTTTTCTACATCGATATGCAATATATTATTTATTGTATAATATTTTAACTATGTAACCGATTTATACGTTTAAATATAAATCTGTAATCTTCTCCATATCATATTTTATTACACATTTCATGTTATTCTTAAATATATTCTGTATTAACATCTCGTATATTTATATTCAAAATTTTTCTAGTATAAAAATATACATCATACTCTTCAAATATTGATTTAACCCTCATACTGTCACTTCCATTTTAACTAAATATATATATATATATATATATATATATATATATATATATATATATATTATATATTATATATTAAATCGAAATATACACGCCAACGTTCACATGTACTTATACTCCAGTGAGTATTTAAGGAAGTTCGCTTCAAGTTTTAACACCGTCTCTGGGCTGTGAACCATGATTGAATTACGTAAAAGGGATGAGTGGGAAAATTGCTAGTCAAAGAGAAAAGTTGTATACGAATGTTTTCAGAATGTCGGTAATTTCACGGAACTGGATAATGTCATCAAAGTTAACACCAGACCGCCACTATCGAAGTGTTGAACATGGATTAGTGTAATATTTGTAGTAAATATAAATCCGATTTCATATTATTTATATTATATTATATATTCTTTGTAATTTGTATGTAATTCGATTATATATAAAAAAAAATCTAATTTATATCAGAAATATATGATAAGCGTAAATGTATAATATATTAACCGTTTACACTCGATACGCAACTTATTATGCATATGAGCTTTTATATTTTTAACATTTTATATATCTTTATTATTTAGTGATTTTATATAGAATATATTAATTTATTAAACGAATTTCTAAACTTAAAAACAAAAAGGTTTTCGCCACCATTTTAGAAATTTTCTTAAAAAATCAGTATTTTGATATATACTTGACAAGACATAAAAAATTTAAATTTTTCAATGCTGAAAACTCAATTCGTTTACATACTAATTTATTATAAATAAATTTATCCCTATTTAAAAGGGTATCATTATATTATAAAGAAAAATATGAAAACTAGTTACAAAGAAATTAATAATAATAATTATTGTTGCACATTGAATTTTATATTAATTGAAATGATGAGTAAATAGTATTTTTTTAATTGTAGATATCATGATTTTTTTTGATATATAAATGTAAAAAAAAAACGCTAATTTTTTCAACATGAAACAAAAGCTGAAAGCAAATTATATTAAAAATCTAAAAGCTTGTTTTCATTCATCTAAACAACGTAAAACCATCCTTTCAATCGTCAATAAATATCCAATATACAAAATAATTATTACGTACAATATTAAAAAAATAATAATTTAAGAATAATATATATATATATATATATATATATATATATATATATATATAAACCAAAATAATGAAGTATTATTTATATATACATTCCCTATTTTACAATAAAAACAATCCATCATCTAACTATAGATAACAAAAACCGTTCTATACAAATCACGTATACAAATAAATATATCACGACATTTCACCGGCATTTATATCTATTATATTATATTTTCACACTATTTACGCACTTATTTATTTTTGTATACATGGGTAATTTTTATTCTTTTTTTTTCTTTTCTTTTCTTTTTGTCTCGTCTCATCATCAGACAAGATAAGCGAATGTCGAGAAACTGTATCCGAGACACGTGTAAAGCCATCTTCTTTGTTACGTTTAAGGAAATCCCAAATAGTCACGGCCGCCCGACGGAAACGATACAATTTTCCCGCACCATTTTCTTTTTTTTTCCACCCCATCCCCTCCTTGCCTTGCTTAGCCGCTAAGTGAAAGGTTTCATTCTTCTTTAACACTTTCTTTTATCTAGAAAATGGCTCTTTTCTTCCGTCACCGCGTTAGACAAAATACATTATAGTCGTTTATATAATACATAAATATAAAACATTCATGCATACTTCATATAAATATACAGTGAAAATCATTTCTTCTTTCATTTAATTAATTTATATTATATATAAAAAATACAAATATTGATTGTGCTTTTGTAATGGAAGTTAATCTTCATATTAATTTCTTTAAACAATGAATTATTTTATATACATTATAGATACGTATATTACATTAAGATTTTAAGCTTTAATGTAACCTATTTTATATGTGACTTCCTGTATATAGGGAATGGTTAGTGGTTACGGTTTCTCGTGAAAACAAAAACACTTAACAGCTAATATTTTGCTTCATAATGTCTCTCGGAATCAAATTTCAAACCCATTTTCAAAACTAAGTCCTCGCTGCTTCGAATATTCAATTACGACAATTCAATCAAAATCCGTTGCAAAAATTATTTCCTCCCCCCTACCAAATGAAAATCGAAAATTTTCCTCGTAGACACCATACATTTATTACTAAATAATCTACTGTTCGAAAAAAAAACAATTTTTATTCATAAATATGATCAAAAAAATTCTATGTTATTTCATTAAAATAGCGCCGATTTGTTAATAATTCATTAATATTGAAAGGGAAATTAAAACGGCGATTATAACTTCCATGCTGAAAAGGAAAAACTTTACGAAGGATCGAACGAAAAGTTCCTCTTTGGTGCGCAGAAAGCTCTCCTAAAAAATATCTGACCTTTATAAAATTTTCTCGACAATTTATAAATCAACAAGTAATATGAAAAATTTTAATACGGTTTAAAATATATAACATATTTTAAATTCGAAATTCTATATCATGTTTAACAACTTTTAAATAATAATATTCAATAATCGTTTTTATTTTATTTTTTTCTCGAAAAAAATAATATAAAATATATAAATAAAATTTGAAACTTTATATTGTATTTTCAATATATTCTTGATATTGCATTCGAAATACAAACGAACAATCGCGAATTTGACGCTTGTTTTCTTGTGCAAGCTTTCAATCGCCAATTTATATGAATTCATCGATGGATTCCATTCACTTCGAATCAAACACTCGAAACACTCATCTTGAAATCGAATTCATTAAATTGGATTAAATTCTGTGAAAGTTTAATTGAGTTTGTCAAAATAATCCGTTTTCTTAACGTGTACTTCAACGTAAAACTATCTATTTGAAGTATTGAAACGTTTTTCTATATATAATATGTTATAAATATTTAAAGAATAAATGAATAATAATTTTATTAAAATATTTATTTTAATATATATTATAATTGTAATGCAAAGATTTCTGTTTTAGATTATTACTATAAATAGATATAGCAAAAATCGAATCTTCAAAGCGGTCGTAAAATTCATGTTTAGTCTCTGATTCTAGGAAAAGTCCATCAATAATATATAATAAAATCAATAGTTGACTTATTCATTTATTATCAACATCCGGATTATTATCGAATACGAAATGGAATCCGTTATTTTTCTCTACAACTATGAGCCGAAATGATTTCACAGAAATTGTGCGATTAATTCGGTTTTACAATAAAAATAAACGAAACTAACGCTTATAAAACGATGAGTATGCTTTGATCTCTGAAAAATTTGATACAAATTTGTAGAAAACAGACGAAAATGTTATAAACCAGAAGCATATCTTACTATTGATGAACAACTGTTTCCTACAAAGGCACATTGTAGATTTACCCAATATATGCCTTAATATAAATTATTATAAATTTTAATATAAATTATTATAAATTTGAACAAAAAAATCTTTTTTTTCTATATAATTTACTATATAAAAAAAATCCCACACCTCATTCGATCGAGAAAATAAATGGAATAATAAAATAGGTTCCAATTTTGTATTTCAGACAAAAAAAAATGTATATATATTTATATACGCAAATCAATCTATCCGCTGTGAAATTTAATTCGAACGACGTTCAATTTAACGAGTTGTCGATCCGATTCGCATAATCCGCGTACGAATCAACATCCGCCGGAAATAATCGACGTACGGGGCGAAAGACGGAAAATCGAGCGAATTTTCCGAAACGTCCCGGACAAAATCGGTAAATTAAACTCGCGCAAAACGACGGAGAAGGAGGAGAAGGAAGAGGAGGAGGAAGCGGCGGGGGGGGAGGAGGGGGCAGGAAGTAGAGGCAATTTTCCGGTTTGAGACACGCCGGAAGGATTATTAGCGCGACTTTAACGACTTTCGAAACGGTCAAACGCGCGCGTTTAACCGTCACAAATTAACGCTTTCCATTTACAGTTAACGCGAAAATGTTAACGATTCAAACCGGTACGTTGTTTAATACGCACTTGTGTCCATTTTGCATGGTAATTTAACGCGTATTTAAACATTTTCAACGCAAAATGCGCGTTGAAATCAATTAATCCATTATACGAATGTTATTTATATTTTTTAACCTTTTATTGCAACGAAACTATCTAAAGCTGATTTGTTTTTTTTTTATATTAATAAATAATAATTTATATTATATCATAATAATTATGTTAAATCGTAAATATTATCAAATAAATTACATTTATAGCGTATTTTTTTCAATATAATCGTTTATAATATTATATATTAATGAATATTAATAAAGAGATTCATAACTATTTGTATAAATTTATCGATAAAATTATTATTTGAATATTTGTAAAATATTTCATTATAAAATCTTAATAAATCATTGATAACAGTACTAAATATTCAGAAATCGACCGATACCAATGGTTGAGCACTAATGACAAGAAGAAAAATCATATATCTGTCATAATATGTATATAAATATCTATGAATTTTATACAATTATTACTTTAGAAAAAAAAATCCAAATATCGATATAATATAAAATTCAAAAAACTTTCACGTATTGTAAAATTCATTAAAAATATATCAAAAAGAACTGTAAGCGATATTTATAAAATTCTATTATATATAATTTAAACTCGAAATTTCGACAATAAAAATATATAAAATGTAAAATTATAATTATATATATTATATAATAGTAATTATAACATTAATTACATATTATATACATTTGTATAGAAACATATCTTGAATTTGGTGTACAATGTCTCTAATAGGAACTGCACATAAATTATACTCAACTCCTGTTGGTTTGAAAGGCCATTTGATAGATGAGATATGCACTGAATGCAGTTCCAAATTAGACTATACTAATTACCACAAATACAAACCGTAACACTTACAAATATATTATATTATATTTGGAAATTAATATAAATGTCGTAAAATTTATGATGCAATATATAATATAAAACATTTATCTTTCGAAACGTCAACTTTGCTTATAGATTTTCAAATATCATTTGTAATTGAATAATTTGACTGTTATAAATTGCCTTCGTTATATTATATTAATGATGCATTAAATTTGTATTTATAATTACAGCGTTAATTAAAATAATAGACGTTGAACATTAGCGTTTTATAGTAATCCGATATAAATAAACGAACTTTCTAATGCTATATGATGATGATGATGAATACGTCAATATTTATTATAAATTTAATAATTTATAATAAAAAAATGGTTATTTATTAATTAAAAATTTCCATATTTTATATTAATTATTTTTCTTTTATATAATAAAATAAATAAAAGTATGAGAGCAGACTTAGATATTATTTTTATTATATCATATTATTTCTATAATTAAAATAAAGTATAAAAAAATTAAGATTTTCTACATCGATTGAATAATAATATATATATATATATATATATATATATATATATATATATATATATATATATATATATATATATATATATATTATTCAATAATATATATATATATATATATATATATATATATCGAATATTATCATTAAAAACAACGATCAAAGATAAATATTCACTTTATAAATATTCTGTATAATTTCCATTAAACACTTGTCAATTTTTGAACCGAATAAATAATTCCGAAATTTTTTATCAAATATTCCGAACGTTACATGAAATGAAAAAAAAACGCAGCATATTCACGTCGAATATCGAAAAAATTAAATAAATATATAAAGAAAAACGCCCATTTTTTACTGGAAGAACGAATAAAAATTTATTTATTCCGATATTATTCACATGACGACAGAAATAAAATCACTTAAGCTCAGAGTCGCCGTGTAAAAAAAAATCCATCATAAATTCGTTTCGTATTCAAAGCTCGAAAAGTGCCGAATATAAATATAATATTATAACGAAGAAAAAAAAATATATATATATTATATAAAATATATACTAAGAAAATCCACTTATTTAAGTACGAGCGAAAGATGCGAATTAAAATAAAAACGACATAACGTTACTATGTGGGGGATGAGGTTTGGAAATAAATCTGATAAAAAATAAATACGCATATTTCGCGTAATAAATGCTCGTAATTTATTATAAGCCGCGTAAATTTGACACGATGAACATTGTGTGTGTGTGTGTGTGTGTTGGAGGTCTAATCTCTCACTGGGGTCTATTATGGCGTAACGAACCGCTAATGTATAAAAGGGAAGATTCACGTGCCGGGTATAATATAATTTTTTTCCGGGACTTTCGCCCCTTTACGGTACACTCCAGAGATGTTATACAGAATGGAGAGAAAAAAAAATCAGGGGGGTTGATGGGGGTTCCGTAATTCATCTGACCCCCCCCCTACGACCCGCGGTATTACGCTTATATATCCCGACAGTTTTCACATAGGAGCCTTAATAGCCGGAAAAATCCTTTTGCCACTCGCATATCTACAAAAAAAAACATCGCACACATTCATACAGATGATACAAAAATAACGTACATATTTATTTAATATTGTTTTTTTTTTCATTAGAATAAAAATAAAAATTTTAAATAAAATGTTTTTAATTGTATCATACTTAGTGAACCTGTGAAAGAATTCACAAGCAAAAAGAATAATATATCGTATTTATAACTATATATAAATTTAAGCAAAAATAGATCGTAAATGCTAATATATTTTACATGAAAATATATATTAATAAATTGAATTTCAATATGTGGCAAGGATGTATATATAATTTGAATTGTAAAGAATTTATTTAATATTAAATTATAAAAAAATAATGCAGAATTTGGGTGTGACCCCAACGGCAGCGGCGGCGGTTCTAACATTTTATATATATATATATATATATATATATATATATATATATATATATATATATATATGATAATTGAATAAAAAATAATATTATAAAATAGATTAAAAAAATACAATATAAATTAATCACACATATAACAATTTACTGATACTTGTATTAAAAAAAAGAAGTCAAACTGAAATAGAAAATCTACTGAAGTAGACTGTAAATAATGAACAATAATTGAGAATATTAATACCATAGTAAAAATAAATTAAAACATTATATAAATTACACCATATTTATATTAAAATATATATTTTCATTTGAAATATATATATTTTAAAATAAATATAGTTTCTTTGGATCATTCTATTATAGCAGTGATATGTTAAAAAAAAATGACAAAGAAGGGTCAGCCGTAGTGTGAATGAGATATTTTCGAATTAATGCGCCTTTATTTAACGTACCCAAGAAATGTTTTATAAAATATAAAAAAAAAACAACCGTCTGGGGTCAATAAATATACGAATTTTCACAAAATAAAAATCAACGACACGTATATGAATTTGTTGTCAATAAAAATTGTCACGTATTCGATATTTTATCGTATTTGTTGTCTTCGCACTGAAGGTTGTTAAAACGTTGATTTCGTATTCTTGGAACAAAATAAACCTGAAAAATAATGCAAAATTACTTTGATCTCGTGAAATATTACCCGGATCTGAAAGTCAAAGATATTTTTATGAAAATTTCCACTTCCCGCATTGTCGAATTTCGTATAAATTACGTCGATTAATCATTAACGATGGCGAAAGTGGGATTTTCAATATTTGTCTTTTTTCGACGAATTTTCCATATATAATATATGAACATTAGTTTTATACCACAAATTAATTTTATTACAGCGATATTCATAATTTATAGTATTTTCAAGATTTTTTTACATTATTTAATGTTAAATCGATCACTTAAAAATAGTTCTCTTTTATTATACGCTTGGGGCATATCTAGCGAATATGGAGGCTGAGTCATCATTAAGATGTTGATTTTTTGACAAAAATTTAAATATTAAAATTTCGATAATTATATTAATCGAATTAGAGAATTTTTTTATAACTATTATATTAATTTATTAATTGATGTACAAAAAAAAAATATTTCGAAATAATATTATTTCTATATATTAAATGGATTATAATAATAGTTTATTGAAAATAAAATTAATTTATTACATTATAAATCTTTTATCAATTTATTCGATAGGCATCGCTTAGAAATTTTTATATAAAATAAAAGCAATAACATGATTGATTCAATACACCTATTGAATTAAGAAAGACCCGATCACTAAAAATATATTTCATTTTGATTTATATACTCAATTACATCTTACTAGTTTTTCTGTCAATATTACGATCACGCTTCATCTTTATGATGAAAATCTAAAGCGATTTCTGATTTTCTTTATATATATATATATATATATATATATATATATATATACATTTTTTTTAACTGTTGTACGTCTTCATCAATCAATTTGTAACAAGAAAAGAGAGCGCATTGAAAGACGAAGTGAAAAAAAAAATAAATAAATAAACGATCGAAATATCGAATATTTCGATGAAAAATTCTGTTAATACATAATATAATACATCATATACAGACGGATAAAAGAAGATGTAACACTTGAAAGACTCGATTTCTTTTATGCGTTAAAAAGAAAGACGCTTAAATAGACACATTATTTCGTATTTCTATTGATAGAATGTAATATGGCGGTTGTTTATATTCGATTTTATCTTTTAATATAATATAATATATATTTTAAATTTAGATTTTTTTTGATAAAAATATATCTGATTATAACTATGATAATTTATTCTAGTATCAGGTATAAAATTAAACTTTTACTCCTCAGTCAAAATTTCATACGGAAAACAATGTAACGAAATTTTCCGTTCAACTCATGCAAATTAAAACAAGTATCCGAAGGAAATTAAACTTAAGATAATCATAAGTAATGCATATAAACGACAGGTGTATATTGAAATATTTACATTTTCTTCTAAAAGCGACGTGATTAAAGACGCGAAAAGAGTGTCTTCGAGAACAGAAGAAAGAGTTTTCATGCGAAAACTCCCTACGGCGGAATTTCAGGTATTTCGCCGTCTGTCGAATCTTTCAGTCGTGTTAGAGCTTAATCCGTTGAGCTTTTCGTAACCGGCCCGGTTCGTCTTGGGTTGCTCATTATCCTACAAAGCCTCGAGTCTGAAAAGTTTGCGTCGCTAGTTTTCCGCGATTCGTCAAAGACGAGCTTTTCGCGTGTTCCACTAAAATAAACTTGCGGAAAAGCCGTCGGTTCTCCGCGACTCCGACGCGCGGGGGGGAGGTGGGAAATTGGGGGAATGGTGGAAAACCACTTGTATCTCGGCTAACTCGTCAAGTTTCCCTATCTTATTTAATAACGGAAATCTCTGTGTACCTCGTTATTATTTTGAGCGAAGAATACGACAAATCGTGATGCCTCGTGCTAGAAATAAATTATAATATATATCTATAATATACTATTATTTTTTTTACTACTAATACGATGTTTTTTAATTAATTTGTATCATTCTTACCATTTCATCAAATTTGACTCGGATTGAAACCGATAAAATTTTTGAATTAGGAAAATATTTTTTCTAAATTGATGCTGAGATCTACTGCTTTCTTTTTAATGCCAACAATGCGATTTCTATGTGGAATTATTGTTGTTAAGTTATTGTTGTAAGTTTTTTACGATCCTTGTGATCATCACTGAAGGCTTTATGTTTCTCAAATAAATAAATTAGACACCTCAAAATACTTTTTTAATATTTTTAATGATTTCTTTTTCGTAATTTCATCAAACTAACTAGTCTTTTTTGTCATAGTAAAAGTCACTAAACAAGTTTCTTACATCATAAACAATAATTTGTTAAATGTACAGTAATTAATACATCTTTCTTAAATTTCACATAATGTTAAAGAAGATTGCACGTATTATTTTTTTCCTAGATAGGAAAAAAATAACAATCTATTTTTTTTTTCAATTAATCAGTCTAGCTCAAATATGATTACATAATAAACTGAAACTACTTTCAAATTTATATGCGTATAAAAAACTATGAAATTGTATTAAAATTATGTGTATTATAATTAAAAAAATTATATAAATTCAAAATTTGACTAGTCTAAGACGAAATAAAATACACTTTCATTTCGTATTCCGTTTCTTGTTTCGTTTAAATTGAATAAAAGTTTCCTTTCTCAAATCAAACTTGACAATTTCGATTCAGATTAATTTAAAATTCGGTTACATATCACACAAACTAATCTATCGTATAAAATACTCTTTTTCTTTATATATATATATATATATATATATATATATATATATATATATATATATATATATATATTCAAAAAAGCAATTTATTTTTTACGTATTGCGCCGATCAAAAAAAAATGTTAAAATAACGACCGACACTCGATTTATATACGAAATAATTTCCGTTCGATAAAACTTTGTCATATAAATCTCTTTTCCATTCCCTAAAAAAAAACGTTATTTTGTAGTATAAAATTGGCCATGTTTAAAAACAAAAACAAATTCTGAATTAAGCGAAAGTAATATATCATAAGCGCTTTACAAATTGTTCTTTGCGTATACCGCTTTAATATATATATATATATATATATATATATATATATATATATATATATATATATATATATATATATAATAAAAATAGACTTTAATTCGCGTAGAAAAAAAATTGAGAACCTCGAGAGCGAAAAAAAAAACGATGAAGTCGGAAAAATATTTTCCTCGTAAAGTGGGGGAAAAGAAAAGGTGGAAAATTGCGGTAAGAAGCTACTTAATCTCGGGAGTCACTTCCGTTTACCTCGCAGGTTTGTAAGTTATTGCAGGACGAGCGGGGATCCGCTTTATGCTCCTTGCAAAAGTTCTCTTTTGGTTTTCTGTTTCTTTTTTTCTTTTTTTTTTGAAATATTTTTCATTTTTGCATCGTGGCAGTCGGTCACGAAACCGGAACACGAACCGGACAAATGTTCCGTTTATTGCTCAAAATCGGATTTTTATATCTAGATTATATCTGGATATGAAAATTTCAATATTTAAATTCGCCGACTTGTTCTCCTTTTATATATTAAAGTTTTCAAAGAGATGATTTTATATTTATTTCTATTTCTCGATATTCTAACTATTTTTAAAATACAATTATAAAAGAGCACAACTAAATAGAATTTTCGTTGAAAATTTTCTACTACTATTTATTTTTAATTTGCTAATTTATATATATATATATATATATATATATATATATATATATATATATATATATATGTATATATAACATTTATATAAAATTTATAAATAGTCTCAAACTATTATTTACATTTAAATTTGTTTTATATTATATTTTGTGATTTTTTTTCAAATATAAATTTACAAATTATACAAATATATAAATTAATTGTCTTTATTCAATTTAAAACATAGATTTATTTAGTTTAAAAAATTTTAATCGCTCTAAAGTTTACTTATAAATCAACTTTAGTCGAAAAAAAATATCAATACTCCTTATAATAAATAAGAAATAATATAAAACTTCTTAACTTGATTGATGTTTTATGATTATTTTACGACAATATTGAAAAAAAAAATTAAAAACTAATACAATTTTTTTTTAATTACTGTAAATTAAAAAATACAAAGAGATCGCTGTAAAAATTTAATTAATTAATTAATTGTCAATAATTGATCGATTGATTGATAAATATGTTAATTAATATTGTCTTATATTGTCATTAAAAATGAGCAAATATGAAAAATTTTAACATAATTGGATTAATTTGATTTTTCAAGTTAAATAAAAATGTGTAATAAAAATAATATTTATATTAATATGATAAATTTCAAATTCCATTAAATCGAACTTCTAACTATAATTTATAAATTGTAAAAAAAACGATTATATTACTGTAACTGTAATGACAATTAATGGAAACGTTTATAGAATTTCCTTTTTATTATATGAAAGAATAGTTTTTCTTTTATATCGCTATTGAAAACGAGAGTTATAAATTATCAAGAATATAAATCTTTTGATATAATATTTTTTTATAATATATATTTATATATAAGATTTTATTTTTTAAAAGTAAAAAAAAAAGTAAGAACCATTTTTATCATCATAGTAAATGAGTAAGTTATAATTTATTTTGATAGTAAAAAGTCATCATACATTGTATTTTACAACGCGACGTTATTTACTACATATTGTATTCCACGTTTATAATACTGATAATGTAACAATATATTAATAATAGTGAAACGTCAAGGTTTTTAAACCGTGGAAATATGTCGCCGGTTTTTACGAGTCCGTAAGGTCTGCGGAATTTGTTTACGGGTCCCGGAAGGAAGTCACGGGTTTCACCGCAAAATGTAGACCGGAAGTCAATACCGGGTGGTTCAGAAACGTAGGAGTGGGAGAAGAAGGGGTGTATTCTTTCGCTATGAAAATCTCCCTATACAATTCGCTTGATATACGTGTACATATATATATATATATATATATATATATATATATATGGTATATATATATATATATATATATATATATATATATATATATATATATATTATATAAATTTATAACTATTACAACCCCTTTTGCCGGCCGGAAGACCCGGTCATTTCACATACACACATATAAATATATATATTTTTTTTAATATTCTACGAACTAAGGTTCTCAAACATTTTCTTATTTTTTTAAATTCATTAAATATATTTAGCTAAATATTTTTCTTTCAAATAAATCATGAATGAATATTTTCTTTTATTTAGATAATTTAGAAACACTTGAAATTAAAAAAATAATAATTAAGTGAAAAAAAATATTAATATAAATTATAAAAGAAAATATTATTATAAAGCATGAAAATCAGATTATACTATGATTTAACTTCAAATATATATGTAAATAATAATATTTTATATAACATACAATCAAATCGACTTTTATAGACGTTATATTAATTATTTGACTTTATATATATATATATATATATATATATATATATATATATATATATATATAAAGTGATAAATTTGAACAATTCCATGAAAATAATTGGAATCAAATTCTATAATGTATATATATATAAAATATTGAAGCAATGTCACATGAATTGAAACCTTGATTTTCTACCCGTATTCGAATAAATACAATATTACTAAACTATCACAAATATTCATACATTTTATTCGATATACCCCTATTTATATATATATATATATATATATATATATATATATATATATATATAACGTGATTCCTTCAGGTTTCAATTCAATTTTCCGACAAACGCGAACCATTATCGGTTTCATGCACACATATTGAATATTAAAAATTGTATATTTTTCCGCACAAAACCATAAAAAAATAATATAATATAAGCGCATATTTTTCCAATCGGTTCAAATAGCACTGGTTAAAAATATAATACACTAAATGCACCGAGAAGTAATGAGAGAGTTTCTTTTCGCGCTTTCCATACTGTACGACATAAAAATGTGAAATGAGAAATCGTAAATCAAAAGTTGCTCCTCCCCCTCCTTCCCTTCCTTAGAATAGTAGGACGTATGCAACTTTTAACATGGAAAAAAGAAACCCCCTCCCCCCAAAAGTTGGACATTTTCGAGGGGAGCACAATAAAAACTCGACTTTACAACTGTCGCGTATGAAAATAAAATGTTGGATATATGCTTAATTTTATCGTGGAAGCGACATAAATCTATATAAATAATATATATATATATATATATATATATCGAAGACGACTTTAAAATATTATATTAGATTCCATGTAATGTTTCATTTCATCTTTATTGAAATTTTATATGAGGAAAGGAATGGAACTTTTAATGTGAAACGCATTTTTTTTCTTCGTTTAATTAATATTTTATTCATAATTTACGTCACGTAGATTTAACGTTTTTATCGTATATTTCACGTTGTATTTTTATATATATATATAAACGTGTTGAAGCGTTGTTATTAAATGTAATTAACGTTAATAATATTCATCAACGATAATTTTTTTTCGGCTGCGTTTTAAAATTTATTATATTCAATTAAAATCAACTAACAATATATAATTTAAATACAGCATATGTATAAAATATTATAATATTAAAATTTTTCTAATTTAATTAAATTTTTAACGTATTTTTAATACTAAGGAATAACTGTTTAGTAATAAAGTATAGATTTTGGAATAAATAGCATGAAATATTTTATTTCATTTATAATTTAATATATATTAAATAATTCTTTTTAATTTAAAAAAAATGTAAGAAAAGTATTTTTTTTTGATAATGTTCATATATAAAATTCAAAAAATATTTTAAGCATTTTAAATAAATGTCAAAAATCAAAATTGTGAATTATATATTATATATAAATATTATCTTTATGATTTTTTTGAATAAATCTAAAAAAATAATAATGTATATATATCATAAATACATTTTATTAAAATTAAAATTTCATTATTAGCAAATGAAAAATTCAAGTGTTGCCCCCCCACGATTTTCATACAAATTTATACCCGTATTCACGAGTCGATTTCCCCTCAAAACCAGACCTCAAACACACCTATTACGTTATCATATC
Organism: Leptonema lineaticorne; assembly: GCA_024500535.1. Classification (NCBI taxonomy): domain Eukaryota; kingdom Metazoa; phylum Arthropoda; class Insecta; order Trichoptera; family Hydropsychidae; genus Leptonema; species Leptonema lineaticorne. The sequence continues at coordinate 1,008,115 of JANIJI010000007.1, forward strand.
TAGATAAATGATCTGTCTACCATTTTGCGGTTAACATATTATTACTTAACGAGAAAATACTGAAGCAAGATTATTGCTATCATTAATCAAAAAGCCGAACGAGAAAATAACATGCGGAATTTAACCCCCCCCCCCAGATTTTCGAACGATTTAACGCCGAATTTACTGCGCGAAAACAATTTCGATCTTTTCCATTATAAAAGATTAAAATATGATACGAATCTGTCGACGGAACGAATTGTATAATTATTTACAATTAAAATAATAATAATAATTGGAAAAAAAACGCTCTTTTTAATTTGCTGCGATATTTCGTAATCGAATTTAATATATTTAATTAAGTCAAATTAAACTTGTACGTATTGACAGTTTTAAATCATTGAATTGTGAAAATATCATATTAATTATATATAAATATAACAGCTTCCTTTAAAATTGGGAAAATTTTATTTTCGTGTTTTGTAATGATTCGATTCTAAAAAAAAAATATGAAAATAAATTTAAAAAAGCTTTTTTCCGAATCTATTTATTCAGTTTATATATAGTATGCGAGTCATATTTGCTTTTATAAACCCTCCATATTTTATTTTTCGAAATGTAGTTTTTCCTGTACATGAGAATATCTTGCTTCATACTTCGAGAAAACTACATGCAAAATACGTTTATTTTCTGTAACTCAAAAAAATAAATCAATATATGCGATACAATATGTTAAAATATAAATATTTTATATATTCACAATATAAACAACTGTAAAAATATTTTTAATGTACAAATTAATTCTTCATACATAATAAATACACATAGATGAATTTTTAGTGAATATATGATTTTCTTGCGATATTACAATTCATCAATTATTCATATATTACATGTATTTTTCAATCAATATACTATATAAAACAGATTACACTTGACGTCGATAAAAAATTCATTTTTAAATTGAATATTTATCAAAATGAAAAAAAAATATATGGAAAAATCATAAATATGAAAAATTCGCATTTTATGAACGAAAATATAAATTCATATTAACATCGATATATTGAACTCAGAACAATAAATCTCTTGACAAGGATTAGATTAACCCTTTCGATATTTCCTAGAATTAATATTTTATCAAAATAATAAAAAAAAACTAAAACTCGGATTCTTTTTATATATAACATTCCGTGCATCGATAAATCTCAATTTCGTTCAAATATACTATTCATCTATATCAATATATATATATATATATATATATATATATATATATATATATATATATATATATATATATATATATATACTATTTTATCGATAATATATCATATATAAATAATTTTAAAAATAATTAAATATTCAATTGATTACATGATTATCAATTTTTTTTAGATTATTTTAATATTTTTTATATATTTTATTTTTATTTTTATGTATTACTTGTTCTGATTTCTACCAAAATTTTTGAACAATATCTCAAGATATCAAATATTTTTCGACCAGTTTAAAAATCAATCTTTTGCCCAAAAAATGACAAAAATAAATAGATCAAAATTGATAAATGTATAATTAAATAAAATATTTTTAAACTATGGTAAAAAAAACATTTTTCATTTTTACAACAATAAATAAATAAATAACTTTCCGAACAGCTAAATAGATTATTATCAATATTTTCATTGTCAAAATTAGCTATAATAAAATAAGAGCTAGAAGAAGAAAAAATGGATAGAAAATACCGGAAGCGCGTCAAACTACAAAGTTGTTAGATAATAGAAGGTAAATATTTGAGGAATATTCGTGTTTCATACACAAGTTTCCACAATAAATATGTTTACCCCCTGAGGGGGGTTGTGTGCCCTCGGTGCCGTTTTGAAGTGTTGTGTGCTTGTGTGATTAAATCGCGCATATATAAAACGCACCCTGTTTTATTATTCGTGCCCCCGGAAAATTATTATTTTTTTCTATTCCCCACTATTATTATTGTTGTTGTTTATTTATCTATATATATATATATATATATATATTTATAGTGTTTATAAAAATTTTATTTTATTTATTTATTTATTTTTCTTTCATATGAATTGAGCATTATTCAATTAATCGCCAATAATGATATTGTATACAAGTAATTTTCATCTTTGTTCTATATTAATAATTTTATTAATTATATATTATTTTACAGATATAATAATTCTAATACATATTCAAGAATTAAAACCTTAATTTTCTATCCATATTCAAATCAATAATATAGTAATAAATAATTATAATTATTCATACATTTTATTCAATATTCTCTAATGCTATATATATATACATATATATATATATATATATATATATATATATATATATATATATATATATATATATATATATATATGATATTGCATACAATTTTGTCTATCGAACGATTAAATTCCGATTTAAAGATTAAAATTATATTTTAATTAATTATACATTATATATATATATATATATATATATATATATATATATATATATATAATTTTGAATATAATCAATCAATCTTATAGATAATAAATTCAATATTTTATTTATATACTTCAATAACGATTTGTATTCGAAATATTACCACATTTTTAAAATATAATATTATATATCACATAAATTTATAATAATATATAATATTAATTTTAATATACCTCATCTTTTTTTTCGATATAAGGGTTCAATGACGACATATTTGTATATTATATTTTAATAATGTATAATATTAAAGATATTCCTGTATCGAATATATCTAAATAAAATTTGACCTACATCAATAAATTTATTTAGTTACACACACACACACATATATATATATTAGGAAAAAATATATACAACAAGGGTTTTTCGACTTTTTTACGTTGACAACAGACCATGAATAATATTTCGGGCTAAATTATTCCGCATTTTTTTCATATCTTATCTTTTATTATTATCTACATGTTGTATAAAAGTATGAAACATTGTTGTTTGATCTAATTTTAAATTTAGTATTATATTATCATATAGAATATTATATTAAATACAGAATTTCAGGTAAAGGTTATATAAAATTTAATACATATATTTCAAATGAAATTCATTAATATCGACCATAATACAAAATTTTATTATAATATATTTTAAATATAATTGATTGTTAACATGTAATATATGATATTTTATGACAAATAAAATATATATAGTATTGACGAATAGAATTCAAATTTTAATTTGATAAAATTGATTATAATATATATATATATATATATATATATATATATATATATATATATATATATATATATATATATATATATATATATATATATAATATCTCGATTTATATATAAAATTTAACAAATATTAAAACCATGAAATCTATATAAAGAATATCTATTTTTAAGTTCAATATCTTCATGCCATGTTAATAACAATATGTTTTTGTATTTTTTCTACAATTATTAATCAATATGAATCGTAGAAAAATATTTAAAATTACATATATGTCATTATAGAATTTTAACTAATTAATTATTATCAAGTGATGAATTTTGTTGACTAATTCGTCATCGAATATGAACAATTATGCAAAATTTCAACTCAATTTCATATTGAAAAATAGTCGAAATATCAATTACAATATTTGTATCACAGAAACATACCAATAAATATAACAAATTACGTGTTAAAAAAATCAAAAATTACAAATTTTCATTAGATTCAAATAATTTTAACAATCATTTTTTTTACCACTACTCTTTTCCTAAACACACAACTTAAATTCATTCCATTTTAGGAAAACAATCGAACATATATATATATATATATATATATATATATATATATATATATATATATATATATACACATAAATATAAACGATACGATATAAATTTTACCCGATACGTAATTCAGATATCGTTTTTCGATTCTGAAATATTCAACGTTTCGCATCAATTCGCCTTGATAAATTGCTCGAGTTGGAAACCTCCGCTTATTAATTACCCCTGTACTTATATATTATAATTATAATTATTATTACATGGCATATAAGCGTATAAAACTCGATTAATAATTAGTATACAAATCAAATCGCGAGACTTATGAGCAAACATTTGAACGTTACGGTATTTACAATTTACCACCATTAATTACGTTACATACACCTAAGAAATTAGCTAACACGTGCTAACTATAAATATTATATTTGTATATATATATATATATATATATATATATATATATATATATATATATACCGTTATATAATTGCTGACGACATTATTATTATTTCTACAAAAGTAATAACGCTGTTTTTTTTTATGACAGTTTTTCGTCAATATAGCGAACAGATTGTTATTAATAATTTTTTTTATAAATAATTTATTTTATCATATTTTTTTTTGTTATATTATGGTTTTGGAGTGGTCAACCTTTTGCTTTCCATACATCAATTCAAAAATTAGAACCGTCATAAAAAGAAATCTTTTTCTACCATATTTTTAATTTGAATGATAATTATATTATTAGAAAGTCTGCTAAAGGAAAAAAATTTAAATATCCAGTACTATTAATAAGGTTTAATGCGTAATATTATAAAGTACAAAAATTCATTTTCGTGTTTCAGATTTATCAAAAATATCAGCCCATATCCAAAAATATATTTTTTTCCTTTAGCAAAATTTCACCTTTAAAGTTAAATTATATTTTGATCGTATTGACTATCTATCAAAAACATGAAAATAATATGATTTATTATAAAATAATATGAGATACTAATAGAAAATTATCTGAAAATCTACAAACACATACACACACACATATTTGCATATTTATATGTTTTAGGGATGTTGATGTTTATGAAAACATAATAGATTGAAGGAGAGAGAGCTTATTCATAATGGAAATTTTCTCATCAGAATATATCATTTTCCAGTTGACTTGTTTTAAACGCTACATTTTCAGTCATAAATCAGTTTTATCTTTGAAATGTGAAACAGCTTTTGTATTTATCGACAAATACGTCAATCGCACACAGCTTTCAATCAATTATTGCATTTCGACGAAAACAAAAAAAAAATCATATATATATATATATATATATATATATATAATATAAATATAAGTATAAAAAACAAATTCGATACGTCAAAGTATTTCCGCTGCGAGAGAAAAGCTTTTCCACTCGTTTTCCTCTTCTTTTATTTTTTTTCACCGCTTTGTGTTTGTCTGTTGAACGGTTCAATTGTGCGATAATTCACAAACAATAACAAAGTACGAGCAATGATAATTTACACGGGGACTCCTCGGTCGAAAACAAGGAAACTTAATTAATTTCAAGGAAACCAACGTAAATATTTGTCTACATAATTATCGCGAATGTTTGTTTGTACATTAAATTGTACGCAATGAAAATAAATATGTAAACACACGTATTTAATTAATATTTTAAACATCTTCGATAATCACAATTATATATATATATATAATTGATAAAAATAATAGATATAAAAATATACACTATTTCCACTATTGTACGCCTATTAATAAATAGATTAGTACAAACATAAGAAATATTATATCGAACTAAAGTAAGAACATTCGGAATCCAATATCAATACGTTTAACCCTGAATGAACGATGAAATTTATAAATCAATTAAAATATATAATATATTTTCAATTTACATTCGTTACAAATATTATACGATTATCATAATATTTTAATATTAAAATAATATTAATTTAAAAATAATTTTCTAAATAGTAAATATTCGAATATTATATATAAAAAATATCTGAAGTTTGATTACATATTGTGATAAAATTATATCACAACTGATTTTATATCATATTATTATTATATATACATGATAAATCGAATATACAGTATATTATTATTAACATTGCTTAATATTTTTGTTATCATTTTTTTTACATTGTTATCAAAAATATTATATATAATATTTTCATTGAAAATCACTTTATAGATATATTTGTTAAGCATTTTAGCATATTTTGAAAAAAATTATGGTATCCAAAAATTTTAACTTGACTTTTTTTTCTAATTTTTTTACACGGCATGGATTATCAAACAGTGATATGTGAAACATTTTTTTTTTCGATTTAAATATCGTTGAATTTATATAGAGCGCAATGGATTAAATTATTGATTGATATTGAATATAATTTTTCATTTCATTTTTGCCGTAATATATATATATATATATATATATATATATATATATATATATATATATATATATATATATATAATATTACAGAACGATATTTTTAAAATGAAAATCATTATTATTCGAAATATAATATACGCACTATTCAAAATTTAACCGATTCGGTTCTAACAGGGTTGAACCATTAAACGTTACGGCGATATTAATATTTTCACATCGACCAAAAAAGTGGGAGGGGGGCGGTTGGGGGGAGGGGGGCAAAACGTAGTTTTATACTCGGCCGCACCCTCTTCTGAACACCTTCATCGTCGTGAACCCTCGGCATTCTGGAGCCGGACGATTGGCGAAGATGAGAACGGTGGCCGTTGCGTAATTTCGCGTAAACAAACACCCCCCCCAGAAGCAAATTAAACGGACCAACCCCACAAATTTCGGCGACACTATTACAACACAACAGCACCGGATTATATTATTTGAGCTGAAGTTTCGTAGTTGTGGATACCGCAATTATTTTTCATCATGCACGTACTTGTATGTGTATATAATTTTTCTACATATGTATCCATTGTATATATATATATATATATATATTATAGTGGAAATTTACATAAAAGACGAACAGATTGAACAAGTAACGTCTTATAAATATTTGGGGACGTACATAACAGCAATCCACGACCCCAAGAAGGAGATCCGTTCTAGAATAGAACAAGCTAGAACACAATTCATAGCCATGAAGAAATTTTTAACATCTAGAAGCACTGATATGATACTAAAATTACGTATGCTTAGATGTTATGTCTTTTCTGTTCTTCTATATAGGGGTCGAATCATGGACACTAGACCCTGGTACCGAAAAACGTCTGAAAGCTTTCGAAATGTGGTGCTACCGGAGAATACTAAGTATATCTTGGACCGACAAAGTAGCAAATAAGGAGGTTTTGAAAATTAAAAGGACAATAAAATTAAGAAAAATACAATACCTCGGCCACATCTTGCGAAATGATAAATATAGGCTTCTCCAGATAATTTTGGAAGGAAAAATTCAGGTGAAAAGATCAATAGAAAGACGTCAAAATTCATGGCTTAAAGATCTTCGTCGTTGGTTCAATTGTTCGTCGATAGAAATTTTTCGTATGGCTGTGTCGAAGGTTTCATTGGCCGTGTGGATCGCCAACCTTCATAAGGAGACGGCGTGAGGAAGAAGAAGAAGAGTGGAAAATATTGTTTTGATTATATTATTCCAAATTATAACGTTCTAAAACTTATATAACTTGTCTATATCAATCTGTTTTTATTATTATTAAAATTAAAATAATATCATTTGTTATAAATTATACCAGTATTAATTATTAATGTATGTTAAATCATTAGAAGTGCACATAAAATATATATATATAAATAATTTAATATTTTTAAAATAAAAGTACATACTATGCTGTGTTCAAAAATTAAGGTGAAATTGTTATTTAAAACACCCGGACAATTAGGAAGGTGATTGTTTGTTTGTCAAAATGTTTAATTATTTCCGAGTTACGCGTGTTTTTTACAACTCTTGGTTCCTTCTTCACAATAATACATCGTGTCGTAACTCGTCTCATATCGTTCCGTAAGCACTGTATTTGCCTGATTTGGCTCCGCGCGATTTCTGGCTATTCGGTAAACTCGAAAGGCTAATAATATGCGTGAACGTCGTTTTAACACGATTGAAGTGGATGAAAACCGAATCGAAGATGGTCTTGAAAACTATACTGGAAAAAGACTATTTTCCGACTGTTTCGAGAACTGAAAAAAGCGTTGATTAAAAGGGGATGAAATTTGATTTGGAAGAATAAATAAAGAATTTACATTTTATAAACAAATTCACCTTACTTTTTGATTACAGTGTTATATCAGATTTTATCAATATAAATTTAAAATTAGAAAAAAGTATAAAAATTACTTTTTAAAATAAAACAAATAAAAAATTATAAATAAGCTATACTTTAAGAGAAAGAAATCAAAGCAAAATTGGTTCGTAAATATTTTACATGAAATCATATAATAATAAGTTAAACTTCGACATGGTAAGGATCTATATTTTGAGTAATATTCTATAACAAATTAATTTACATTTTATTATAAATTTTCTAATAGAACTTTCAAGACCGGAGAATTGAATTCATTCGTCGTCTAAATATTTTCTGGTTTTAATTACAACTACGTAAAACTTGCTATTGCAGTTTATTGCAATTTATGCAAATCAGAATTCTGTACTCCGGACGACGTTTTTAATTAAATATTTCAGCTTTAGTTTATTGCATGGAATGCATTAATAAAAAAAATATATTTATAAAATAAACAGCCACTGCAAAATCGATTAACTTTATTACATTTTTAACCTTATAATAAACAATTATTAATTATATATAACATATTTCGCTTGACAAATGTAAAATATTTTTCTTTATATTTATTTACATTTTTGATAATTTTTGAAATTGGATACCAGTCAGTCAAAAACAACTATTAGATAGAATTCAACAGAAATTATATTTAAATATTTAGAATGTCCAATTAATTCTTTTGATCAACTCATATATCATTCTACGAATTGAAATCAAATAAAATCACCTTTCAAAAATATTAATTTATATCGATATATAACTAAAATATTTTAATTTCGGACGACAACGAGTTCTGAATTGAAAATGTAAATATTGTCCGTGGAACCTTTCGCATCAACATTATGAACCTTTGACAAGGGTTTGACAACGCAAAGTTGAGGTCAAAAATGTGAATTTCAAATTACTTTTCTTGTTGAGGCTTAAATCACTACAATCATTCCAAAAAAAAAAAAAAAAAAACGTTGACTATTTCTACCATAAATCATTCTCAATCCATTTTCTATATAAACACATATAATATATTTATATCGACAGATTATTTTCTTTTATATTTAATTAAGAATAATTCAACTTTTAAATATCGATATATATATAGATATCCATATATTTTTTTTTTTGATATTTTTAATCTATTTTTATTCGTGTATATAATATTATTATATCGAAATTTATCGACATTCTTCACTTTTTTTTATCTTGGATAGGAAAAAAACATAAAGCACTCAATTTGCTTTGTTAGCACTAAAGCATGTCCCCGTTTTTAGCCGTCGAAACGTTTTACTTTGTAGCGAGAAAATTGAAAAGATAACCACATATATACATATATAAAATTCTCTAACACACACACATACATATATATATATATATACACACTTATACGATATGTTACATACATATAATGTAATACACGCGTGTATTTGAGCACGTATAGACGATATGTGAAAAATGGACAAAGCATGCTGAGGAATCTTCATATGAAAGTCGACACAGGATGCAGACGTTTTCCACGAAGAAAATTCGCTACGAGAGAAAAATATTCATTGCTGAAAATTTTCAGTTCAAATATTTCAACCGTGTGTTTGTGTGTGTGTGTGGCGAATGTGAATTTTTTTTTTTCTCCACGTTCGACATTTTTATAGTATATACATGACGTATTCATAAATGTTTCTTTATTTTTATTATAAGATTACTATTATATTCTAAAAAAAAAACTAAAAATTTATTTTCTACTTAAAAAAAATAATCATTTGTTAAAAATGTTGAGAATTGTAAAATAAATTGACACTATCACGCAATATATAAAATTAAAACTTATATATTTTAAATTGCTTTCTAAAATTGATATTCTTTCTTTAAAATTAATGACATATATATTTTAGTTTATATATCTTTATATGAAAATCTGATGATAAATATGATTTATATGTATTCACTTTACTATAATTTTTACATATTATACAATTAAATAATAAAAATATATATCATAATATGAAATATAATATAACTGTTCGAATATTTTATACCATTATTCATAACACACAATATCAATTTTCTGCTTCATAATCCTCATCATGATTATCTTTCATTACAAGTTCCATTGAATTTCTACGTCTTTTCCTAAATGAAATGACTAAAATGAAAATTTTATGACCGTAACGTTTTCATTTTATATTACGATTAAACAAATGTTTTTCAATTACAGAATACGAACAAATTTCACAATCGAAAATATAGCAGACGTTACCAATTTTCAATAGAAATTATATTTTTAATATCTGCAGAAGAGTGTACAGTAGAAAAAAAAACAATATAAATTTGAAGATTTTGCTCTGAATTGAAAGAAAAGTTTTCTTTTTCAATTTTTATCCATATCGTAAAAACCACATGAAATTGTTTCGCACAAATAAGCGCAATTCTTAAAAGAACGAATATTCATAGAAAACATCTCAAAATAAAATAGAATTATGAAAATTCAATTTAACAAAAATATTATATCCTTGGACGTTTTCCTTAGAAAATGATTGCAATTAATATTTGTTTAATTATAATGTGATATTTAAATCTACATCATCAGAAACTTGATCAGATCGATCAAAACAGTAATAAATAATATTAAACTCGAACAAAGGTTTTGAATAAAAAAAAAACATTTTACAAATATTGCTTCAAAAAAAAAATTTTGTTGAAAAATAATAAAGCCTATTTTGTTTTCCCGAAAAAACGAACCGTTAACCATCTATCAAAAGTAAGAAAATACGTTGTCTGCATATTACATTTTCAACATACTTCTAAATTTATTATTTTTTTTAACGAAAACATATCGAGACTTCACATAATATTCCAACTATAATATTATAACAAATATTTATAATATAAATTAAATACAAATAGATGACAAAATTTTCATATTTAAAAATAAAATAAACTCTCGTATAACTGGAAAACTGTTAAGACACGAGAAATAATAATAATAATAATAATAATAATAAAACATTCGCTAACTTTTTCCGGTATTCCCCTGTGACTATTGCTAACAGTAAAACGACTAAGTTAGCATCGTAACATTCACCCAAAAACACGTTAAAAAAAGGGAAAAACCCTTTCTCTTACTACTCGTACAAAAAGGTATTATGTAGGAAAATTGAAGGAAAATTTCTGAAAGTAATCGCAATAAAAAGAAATATCAATTCGAAGTACCGAATTGAAATAGTTCGGCAATATTAATAAAGATTGTTAAATATTGTTTAAACGACTGTAAGTTTTTAAAGCGAACATTCTCCGATATATTTTCTATGTAAGTTTATATATAAAAATACGTTAAACATAATGATATTGATGATATATTTATTGTGAAGAATAAAAATGGATTTATTGAAAAAATGATTTTATACGTCGTAATTAATGTAGTTGTATTCATCTTGAAATTATGCAAAATATTTCAAAGTGACTTATTTTTATTTATTCTGAAAATATTGGTTATCATGTATTCTTTGTACTATGGAAATATTATAAATTTATATTAAAATCAATATATCATATCTGAAAAAAAATAGTGTGATGATCGAAATATCTAGAATATTAATTTCAATCATACATATAAATTTATATTCATATTTATATTCTTTCAGGATTTTCAGTGAACGATCTCAACTCTCTTCATTTGCGACAGAAATTTCAATAAGAATCGTTTCACGAAATTGTTCCTCCTGCTAATCTAGTATGAGAGGCATCATTTCCATTTTTTCTTCCATTCTATCTTTCTTTTTTTTTGTATGCTGAAAAACGCTTCTGTCGTTTTCGCAGACTGTGCTGAAATAGATTGTCATCTCGGGATTACGACTTGCTCGTGTGTGCTTTGTGCGTGAATACATGACGATTGGTCTTTTTTACATAACACGACAGCTTCGGAATTTATATGACACAAATTTGTGTGTGTGTGTGTGTGTATGAACATGTATTTTCGTATAAAAAATAAATCCAAATGAATTATAGTCAAAATGTGATGATTTCGCATTTTCTTTATTACGCCACCAAATATATAAGGTTACATTAATAATAAAAATGGTATTATACTCGTTTTTCGATATGTAAAATATATATAAATATAAATTTCAATATTAATTCATAACTGTTATATTTTTATATTATATATAAAATTATCTAAATATACATTAGAAAAAAAAATATAGAAAATCCTAAAAACAATTCATCTGCATAACATATATTAATAATCATAATTGTTATCTTTTTCGATATTCAATGATAGCTTGGTCAAAATTCCTGTTTTAATGTGTACTTTAATGACATTATATGTATATGTATAAATGTGTACACAATTACAAAATTTTGAAACTTTTGAATAAGTTACGTCAAATTTGAATAGACGATATATATTCTAAAAGAATTCTTTTAAAGTAGCACCTGCTAGTTTCTGAAGAAGTTTCTTAATGAAAGAAGTTCGATTGTCGGCTTTATTTCTCTTTTATCTGACGGTTTTTGTGATATAAAATTTTAAAATATAGTTTAATTATTTAAAAAAAATATTAATAAATTTTAATATAATATAATATAAAAATTATATTGTTTCAACTTATAAAAACAATAATATATTTATATATCGCAAATAGTTAAATATAATATTTTTTTTGCAACATCATATAAATATTTAAACACTAATACTTGCATCCATTTAATAAATATTAAAATATGATATTTTTATAACAAGAAAATAATATTTGAATATTCAAAAATTATACCCTTCAATAAAAAAGAAAATAAATCATAGAGATTTCAATTTAAGCTTAAAGATTTATAATTTGCATCATTGCAAAAATCCAAATTCGCTTGTTGAAATAATGCGAAATCGCGTTCGTTTAATTGTATTTTATTTCCGGCGCCATTTTGTCCGCTATGAAAAGAATCGCCATTTTGTGAGATTGTCGAAAAACTTCCGTTTTCCATTCGACCAGACGACCGTGGATAGCCGCGACCGATCGTCAAAACTCCAAAGTCCAATATCTTTTGTGACTATATATAGCTCAAAACCGCAATTTCTCCGGTTTCAAAGTTTCGCTTTATGGAAAAACTTCCCGTTCCACATTTTCTAGCGCTGAAACTCGCTTTTTAAAATTGTTTCAATTTATCCGACTGAAAACTTTGTTGCCGTTTAGCTACGGCTATAAGATATCGTCGCAAAGTCGACAGACCATTGTTTCTTCTGTATTCTTACGATTATATACGATATATCTGAAAAGAGTGATAAAATCATTAATTTTAAATTAATTAAAAGTATATTTCTCTTTAAATTTTATATTAGAAGTCATTCTGAAACTTGATTAAATTATAATATTTTTATTTTACCTAATATTTATATCATTTTTTGCTTTTTCAAATACTACTTCATTTTTACAATTCAACATTAAATGATCTTTACAACTCAAAATATATATCCTTGCCATAACGAAGTTCAATTTATTATCATATGATTTCATGCATTTCAAGATATTTCAGCATTTACGACCCAATTTTACTTCGATTTTGAACTGTTTTATTTAACATAATAATACTTTTCGTCACCATAATTTTTATTTTTATTTTTATTTTCCACAATAAAAATTTCTATTAACTGAGATTTATTATATTATTTTTATAGTAAATTGTTATTCGTAAACAGTATTAAAAAAATATATACTTTTCTTTTTTTTTAATATTATTTAATAAAATATGATATACTTTATTCCAAAAAAAATATTAAATTATTTTTTATTAATTTAAATTACATAATAAATATTTATAATTCAATTTATTTCACATTTCAGTTTCTATGCATACAAAATAAAATGGCAGTTAATAGATGAATTAATTATTACTTCTTATATAGTTGGTAATTTTAATTTGAACTTAAAAAAAAAATTCAATCCAATTTAATTTTTATTTTTTCTTTCAAAATAAATGCATTTCTATAAAACTATAGTATAATATTATTATAAATGCATAAGAAAAAGCTGTAAGAACTTTCAATCAAACACATGGTACAGTAAGTGGCAAACAGAGATTATAATGCGCTGTCTTATTCCAAAAATCATTTTTTTTCCAACTGCACCACCCTTTGCTAACGATAGTATGTAAGTCTTCTGTTCCAGTATAATGAGGATCTAAAATTAAATATCTTATATCACCTGATTCAGTACAATATTCAACTCCAAGTATAGTATGAGCTAAAACACCGCCGCCTACGACAAAAAATCTATTAATATCGATTACATAATTACTAAAAAAAAAAAAACTATAATTACCAATCATAATTGGAGAACCATATTTTTGGAAATGATACAATAATTCCTGAGCATAATTTTGAAGATCACTGCCAGAATTGGCATATAAAATTCTTGATTGGACTGCATATAAAGATTCTAAACAAAAAGATACTTCAGTCGATCCAATCCATTGTTTAGATCCAATAAAAGATGTCATTTTATCGCCAATATTTACTAAACACTGTTGAATTTCTTTATGAGACGGAATTGGTTTATCTGTATATCCTTGATATCTGAAAAAATATTGAAATAAATATACTAAATAATTAGAGATCACGTAAAATAACAAAATAAAAAAAAATACCTAAACCATGAGCATAATGTTTGCAACGATCGGTAAGCACAACCCCAACCGTTATCATCAAAATTGTCTTGCATATAATGATGATAAGTGTAATATCCTCTAACAATCGCTACTCTAGCATCAGGTCTCATTCCAATTTTAGCAGTAATCGCTTCATGAGGATTAATAAGTAATCCTTGTGGGGAAATGTTATCAAAAGAATAGGCATTTCCTCTACGAAAATATGGCCATTCTAACGAGAGACCCAACAATTTGTGTAACGTTTTTCGATGAGATACTATAAAAATATATATTAAGTATATTTTAATTATATTCATAACATTAATAAAAACAAATACAAAAAAAATATCAACCTGTTACATCATCAGATACACCTCTTGGTATAATTTGCGAAAACAGATGACCGCATTTAATTGGTAGAAAGTGAAAAGTATCAGGAATTTTTAATCCTGCTCCATCTCCAATACCTTCTTGTCCTTTTTCAAATAATATAATAAATTTAAAAAAATATTTAATTAACTGTATATACTACTAAATTATAACAATCATAGGAAATACCTAATTGCTCCAGTAAATTTTGTTCTAATAACCTAAGAGACTTGCAAGCGCTTTCCAAAATTACATTATAAAGAGGCACTAGTTTTGTACTTAAATGGGCCAAAGTTAATACGTCAATATTAATAGGTAATTTAATACAGTAAGCAGCTGAAAAAAATATAATAATTTGAATAATAAAAGTAATAAATAATATTAAATATTAACATAAATAAAATTTACATAACTATGTATTAATACTGACCACTAAAACATACCCATGCATTCATGAAATGAAAATTACAGTTATTTAATTACAAAAATCAAAACCAATAATAAAAACACAAAGTATAAAATAAATTTCTTTAAGTAATAAAACACTAAAG
The DNA here is from genome assembly GCA_024500535.1 of Leptonema lineaticorne. Taxonomy (NCBI): domain Eukaryota; kingdom Metazoa; phylum Arthropoda; class Insecta; order Trichoptera; family Hydropsychidae; genus Leptonema; species Leptonema lineaticorne. The sequence continues at coordinate 1,023,717 of JANIJI010000007.1, forward strand.
TATAAAATGTTGATTTCTTCCTATTACTAATTTTTAGGTCTTACACACAAAATCAAATGTAACTATTTTTAAATACGTTAAGCTCATTTCCAATTATCTCTTCATATTTACTCAAACAAAAATTAAAAAATCTAAGCTAGTAAAAGCTTTTACTTACGATTTCCTTGAGTAGACATCATTTTTACAGCTGTTTTAAGTAATTTGTCAGATAATGTATTTTTCGAAGTCTTTAATATCAAATTAATAGGAATAATATTCTGTATAAAAAAAATTAAAAAACTTACTATGTTACAATAAAAAATATGCAATATTCCAACATTATAAAAGTTATAAACATACAATATCTCGCGAATTTCTATTTTTCTTTATTGTTTCTTCTGGATAAATTAGATTTATTAAGTCTTCAATGGAAGCATCTGCATTTAAACCACTAATATCAGCTTCCATTTCATCTCCTACTAAATACACATTTGTCCCAGGAAAATGGAAAGAGACTTGCCCTCCAGCTATCTATTTACAAAATTAACAACAAGAGCACATCAAATATATATATATATATATATATATATATATATATATATATATATATATAATATGTAATTCAAGAATAATAAAATAAATCATTTAATTTTCACAAAACTTAAAGTATAAAATTAAAAAATAAGCACAAGAAAATCAAACACTATTCAAGAACTAATCATAGAAACAATATAAAATTCACCTTTTTCCTTTTAGATTGAATAGCTTTTTTAACCGCGGCGATGGAAACTTCACAAAATAAAGGCAACGTTGTCTTTAATCGTATATGTATAAAGTGTTTCCATAAATCATTATTGGAAACTTCTTCATATTGTGCTTCTTCTAATCGATCGTGTATTAAAAAATGAGCTTTCAAACAACCCTTATTCGAGGTCAATATCAAAGGATTATCTGTAGTATCCACATTCTGACAAAAAAAGTAATGTGACATATATATAAATATACATAAATATATATATATATATATATATATATATATATATATATATATATATATATATATATATATATATATATATATAATTAAAATATGATAATAATACGTACTTGTAATATACTCTTTATACTATTCTCAGACGCATTTTCGCAAAATTTAACCACACCGTATAGTTCAGTGTTACTTGGTAAACTTAAACCGATATCTTTGTAGTTTATCGAAACGGAATCGTCTTCAAATTCTAAGCTAAAACCGATGATGAGTAAAGTACTATCGTACATCAATCCAAATAGACAACCGTGACTCGCTTCCGTCTCGAGTTTGGCTAATCTCTAAACGAAAATACAATAAAAAACAAAAATAACAACGACGTAATTAACATTACATATATAAATACACTACATACAGTAGTGTTGAAATTAGGAATATGTCAATAAATTTAGGGCATGGCATATGTGACGTGAGGTTATTAATTTTAGTTGATGACGTAGAATGTGTATATATATATATATATATATATATATATATATATATATATATATATATATATATACATATATATAATAAAATAAATATGAATAGTTATTCGGACAAAAGAATGTATAGTAATATAATAAAAAAATATTGAATATTTACGTTGACAACATAAGAAGTGAGCTTGAGACGTGGTGACATTTTGACAAGTGTTGCCAACAGTCAACTGTTATCACGTTCGCACAAACGCAATGTGTGTTTCATTCCAGACTTTGCAAGCCGGTCGGCAACCAATCACCGAACAGTCCGTTAAAAGAATTCGTATCGCACGATCGGAATAGTACATTAGAGTCGTACCAGACTTCGCAAGCCATCACCGAACGATCCGTCAAAATAAAAAAATCACACACACACACACCTGTAATGGTGTGGTCTTATTAATGCTGCCGTGTTATTTGTTTAAGGCTCCTCCTTTAGTGAAACACAGTTTTACAATAAGAACAGTTTTTTTTTTTATTTTTGAATTACTAAAATTAAAAATTTTAAACATCTTGTTTATTTTATAATTGAATACAATACAATGTATATAAATGATATTAAAGTCGAATGAAATAATTTTAATATAATATATATTGACAAAAAAAATGTGGAAATAGCTTTATTTAATCATCAATAAGAAATATCAAAAGAAAAAAATTGGAAAAGTTTTATATTTTGTTTTTTTTTCTCGCTACCATATATGGGTTCGTATGCACTGAGACAAAAACCATTACAGACAATATGTGGCATTGTATGCAGCAAAACAAAGAATAATAACAAAATTTTGAAATATTATAGAGAAAAAAAATATAATTATGCGTAAAATTAAAACAAACAGTTTCTTTTTTTATTATAACATAAAAAAACTGTAAACTTGGAGTATTTAGTGTAAGTTTTCATTGAACACACTTGATAATGCTAACGAGTCTTCTGCCATTCAGACTAATGTCCTATATTGTCAGTCTGAACAGAGTTTAAAGGAAGTTCTTGATATTTTTCTCATCCTTTTAGATGTAGATGTTCCATAATTTGACACTGTTGGCCTTCTACAACTAGTAGCTGGTGAATCAGATAAAGATGGATACTCTTTTTCTTGGAAGAAATGTTCCAGCTTTGCACAAAAGTTCAGAAATCATTTGTTTAAAAGTAAACAGAGATAACTATTCATTTTTATGCTTTCTACTCTACAAGATCCAAGCATTTACAACACAAATGTCTATTATATGGAAAAATACCTTTTTACCACTTCTTTAATCTTATTTGAATCCTATATAGACCCAACATGGAATCGAGTAGATCTACATCACCCATATGACTATTATAAATTTCAACTGCTTGGGGACAGTTGATATCTTTATATGTTCGATCTTTTCTAAAATAGTTCACATAATTAACATTAATAATTAATATTAATATAAATAATTTATATTAATTATAATAGTAAAATTAAATTATATAAAATTATATAAATTATAGACTTAATACGTAAAATAATTAATTTAAGCAAATGCCGCAAGAACATAATCTATATATTTTTTTTTTACTTATAATGACATTATTATAATATAAAATCACAAACAAATGCATAACTTCAAATTACTTCAAATTTTTTCTAATATTTACTAATATTTTTTTTAATTACTAAATTTTCAATGAAAATCGTAATTTTGATTAAATCACGGAAAAATATTACTTAAGTCAGTGAACTCTTCCGCGGACCATCTCCGACGCTCTCACGGACCACCGGTTGGGAAACGTTGATTTATATATATCGCTTATTAATATCTCATATAATTATATTATGAAATCATATTAATATTTGTCATAATATTTATAGATATTAATAAACTGATTTTTATCATTAAATGAAAAAACAATTTTCTATTTTTTTTTTCACTTGTTATTTATGCTCTCGAATTTCTGGTGCAACTATAACGAACTACAGAATTCCTACAATTCAAAACATTTTAACGGACTGTTCGGTGATTAGTTGCTAAATCGGATGGCGAAGTCTGGAGCGAAACGCTCGTCAAACACACACACACATATATATGTATGTTTCTGCAGGTCTGCCATCTTGAAATATTGTAATAAATACCAATATTACGATAATAATTTGTTGACATTTTTTCCGTAAATAAAAATTAATTATACTCTTGGAATCTATAAATATATCATTATATATTAGAATGATTGTTAAATATATTAAGAAAACAATAACATTAATTGAACCTTAAATTTCTATTAATTTAATCATATTTTATTTTACTCTATTTATTACAACTTAAATTTAATAATTATCAAAAACTATTAAAATTATTCCTATTAATGATAAAGGCAAATAAATTATAAGTGTTGGGTATTTAAAAGAAATCATACACGTAAAAAATTGTGAATTCATTTATTTTACTGCGACAAAACGTTTCAAGATTTCAGCTTCCGAACATAGGACTATCAAAAATTCCATCGAGTGCACTTATTATAAAAATTCGAACATAAACATATAAAATGTACTACTTATAATAAAATTAATATGAAAACAATGTGTATACTATGAGTTCATATTAAATAGGAAAATTCAGATATGGTATAATTTTCGATTACAATATGAATAATCCAATTTCATATCGGAACTAATTTATCACAAATACAAAATTCAAAACAGAAGAAAAATATTTCTGCTGCTAAATATTTATATATAGTAATCACACATACTATTTGCAAAATATTTTAGTGAACGATCACATCGACATTAACTTAAAATAATATAATTAAATAAAATATCGATTTTTATTTTGATTATAGGGCAACATATAAAACATATCACAGGATTTTCTAAAAGAAATTACGTATTTTTTTTATCCATATAAAAGACAAAAAAATAAATAGTTATATCAAGGGCGGATGGGGGGGTCATATTGTGTAATCAGTACGCATTGATTTATAAACATAAAAGTTATAATAAATATTTTAAAGTATATAAACATTTGCTACTGGAGAATATAAGAAAAAATTAAATATGATAGAATATATATATATATATATATATATATATATATATATATATATTAATTGATTAGTTTACAGGTATATTTATATAACCATCACTCTAAGAATATCCACCCTTTAATATAAATATTTAAAACAAATTTCTTTTTTGCTTGAAAAATTACATTAATATAATATGTATTATTGTGACAATGAATTTTAAAATTAAGAAAACATAAAAATACTTTTAAAAAAACGTCGCATTGTGAAATTAAAAATAATTAGCACCCTTATATACATACAATATATATTATCACAATAGAACGTGCATATTTGGAAATATATAAAAAGTACAAAAAAACACATCGTATAATCAAAATAAAACTTTTAATTTATAAATTAATTTATACATTTCATTTCATTTCAAGACGTTTCGATGTAATCATAAATCGCTAACAATTAAAATTGGATATTTTCTATAAATTAATCGATTAGTTATTCTAAGATTAAGAAATTAATGTTTGAAGTATTTCTACGAGAAGAATCAAATGCAATGATATTATACAATTTGCATTTTTTTTCATTAAATATAACATTAATAATTTCTAAAATTACAATTTTTTCCATATTGTCTAGTTTATGTTCTTGATCAGCCTTTTGATTTTTTTATGAAGAAAACTCGAGCACAAAGCCTTTTTCAAGATCCAAAAACATAGATCAATCTAAAGAAGAATATCCAGTATAAATTGAAAACAACTATATAAACATTATTAAAGAAGATTTCTGTGTTATTTTAATTACCCATTGTACTTTTTTTTATAAATTATACATGCTACCAAAAATGCACGTTGTATTGCTTCATTCTATATATTTTATATAAATAAATGCGAGAATTTTTTTTCAATATTAATTAAGACTCAAACAATAAACGTGTATAATAATTATATAATATATATATATATATATATATATATATATATATATATATATATATATATTAAATATATCATAAGTGCGCCCAGCAATAAATAGTTACAAAATATGGAATTAATACATATGTAATTTTTCTTTATATTACATAAAATTATGACACGTCTACAAAATATATAAACATTACACAGGTCATACCCAAACTATTCTATTCTGATCTATATCACAATTTCAAATTACACGCGTTCGTGATTTTATTTCTCTAATATTTAATAGAGTGTATAGATACTTCCATCTTTAACATCACTCAAACTCTGAAAGCCTCTAAAAGAAATTACGGATTAATGTTATATTATTAACTCATTGTGTGTAGTATATATAAAAACAAATATCAAGGAATGAAATTAGATCATACTATTATGACATGGTATAGTAATAATAATAGAGTAACCGTTTATATCGTTTAAAAATTTCACTGTCAGTGTTATTCAATTACAAAAATAAGTTGAAAAAATTATCAGCACAATTACAAATTGATATTGTTAACAAATGTCAAATTAAAACATAAAAATTAATTATAGAGATGTCTTGCTGTTGACCGATTTTAAAATATATCCACAAAAAAATCTATAAGAAAAGTATCATTATTTTTTTTAAATGAAGCTACGCTATGTTATATATAAGGTTATTACAAAATAAATAAAAACTATAAAAAGCCTGATTAATATGTATTTATGAATATAATAAATTTATAGAAAAAAAGCTATTAAACGTTAAAATCTGTACACTCTTGCCACAAGTATTACTTTACTAATTACCAATTTATATATATATATATATATATATATATATATATATATATATATATATATATATATATAAATTTTTAAAGCAAAATAAATATCAATAAATTATCTTTGAATTTTTTTCAATATCACATAAAATAATCAATATTTAAAACAATTCAATGACCGAGTAGTAATGCGATGTTGTCATCATGTAAAGATTTTATCTAAGTATTCGAGACTTCTTCAGAAATAAATAATATTTTTATAATTATATTTTTAATAATAAAAAAAATAGTCTCCTTAGAAACATAAAGGATGAGACAAGGCATCTGCCATTAACAGTCGACGCACATAAAACATTTATATGACGTCGCCGGACATCAAAATGTAAAAAATTTAGAATTTAATATCAAAATGTTTATGCAATAGTGAGATTGCAACATTCTCTTTTTTATTATTATAAATAAATTAAATCACAATTCTAAGCTAAGTAACCTAAAAGAGTAATATAAATATACTTAATGATAAAAAATTGTCTACTTTAGATACTGTAAATGAATAAATTATGAAGATTATTTTCATTTTTATAGAAAAAATAATATATTAATATTTTTCAAAGATGGAAGAAATTAGAATATCTTCAAAAATATCAAAAATTGGGATAAATTTATATAAAAAAAAATATTTTATATATCATATTCATATGAAACGATAGTTAAATATATATCTATAATATTTATTATTGATAAAAACGATATTCAAAGGTATTTTATCACCAAAGAGTTTACAAAGGGTCTATATGAATTAATTCAACTAAAATCTATTTCGTTTTTCTTTATGTAATTCAACTACAAAAATTCTCATATATATTTTCTAGGCGTTCTTAAATTGCACTCATACCCTTTGTAACCTGACGGTTTCGATTATGATTCTCCAACACGAAAAGCAAAATCACAAACTCCCAGAACAAAATATTCATGTAGTATATAATGAGACTTCATGAGAAAACAATTGTATTTTAGATAATCAAAAAAAGCGTTTGCAAAATTATAGTAAAACTGATTCGAATATACAACAATAAGAAATAGAGCTAACTATATTTATGTAGAAAGAGTTTTTTTTAAGCTTATTACTTTAGTAACTGATTGTTACATTGCAAAAATAAACTAAGATAAATAAAAAGTAAATAACGTATACATTACAGATCTTTAATAAATTTTCACTATATGATAAAAGAGCATGCTACATATTATTTATATATGAGTGAAGAAAAAAATATTTTTTATAACAAAAAAACGATATATATATATATATATATATATATATATATATCTATATATATATATATATATATATATATATATATATATCGTGAATGTGTTTGTGTGTGTGTGTGTGTGTATGTAACGAATATCACATTGTATTGTATAATCTTTTAACTAATTATTGGTCAATTATATATTTTTAATAATAGACAATTGCCTTGACTCGAAAGAAATTTAATTAAAGTTAATAAATATCCAAATATTGAAATACTCATAAATTAAACTATCAAAAATAATTTAAACTAAAGAAATATGCGTTTAAATGAATAAAAACGCATTCGTTTTTTTTGGCACAGCTGAAATTTATGAAAAAAAACTGGCCAATAAATGTATATGTTTTTGTGAATATATATATATATATATATATATATATATATATATATATATATATATATATATATATATATATATATTAATTGCACACTTCATGTGGCCAGTAATATTATCAGTATCATATAATACAAAAATGATATTAAATTTAAAGAAATTTATTGACTTTCCATAAAAACAAGTATTTATTTGATGTTACGAACGATTGAAGTACTGATATAATGATTGACCACACGTAGAGCTATTTAAAAAAATATAATCATTATAATAATGATAATAATAATAATAATACGGAATCGACTGGATGATGGTAATTATAAATCATCCGTTGTATAAACTTGGATATGCATTGCAGAATATAAGTATGTAAATATGTGTATTGGATACATGAAATTTTGCAAACCATTATGTTTCATCGTGTTAAAAGTAGTGCGAAGTATATAACATTATCATTTACTTCTTCGTATAATATCATAACAAAACATCGACACAATATATTATATATATATATATATATATATATATATATATATATATATATATATATATATATATAACTCTTATCGGATCATTCTGATCTTCATACGCAAAACGAAATATGTTATTATCCGCATAAATATAAAAACGGCCGATAATGCCGCTACATCGATCCAGAAGTTTGCACCGTCCATCGATAGCTCCTCGAGAAACTTCTTTGGACTTCTGAAATGGCAGTATGCCTCGGAGCATTGTAATTTTTGACGATCGTAACCATACACTGAAAGCATTGCGCCTTCGTAACCGTAACGAACATAACTTACATATGTTAACCACTGCAAGTAGCTCGGTATTGTGTCAAAGTTCACAAAAAATCCTGAAAATAATACTACGGGAATTGTCGTAACGGGCCCTAAATATACACCAGTTTCTATTCTCATCGCTGCTCCTATTAACAATCCTAAAGATTGAGCTACGAGCGCAGTGAGTATATTAATACTAGTAAACATAAGTACTCTATCAGTTTCTAATGGTTGTCCAGTCATAAAGTAAACTATCAACACATAAACACCACTAAAAATAATCTGAAAAATAATAGAAAAAAAAACAATTAACAAATTATTTTGATTATGGTAAATATTATAAATACATTTTTTTTTTGTTTTAATTATACCTGGAACGGTAGATCTGCTAAAGTCTTTGCAAAATAAAACGCTTTTAAAGAATACCAATAATTTAAATGTTCTCTTATGAAAACTGCCATTTCAATCGGAACTGAAAAATAGAAATTAATTAATATTTTTGTTATTATTGATATATAAATATATTAATCATATTATTATTATAAAGATGTCGCATTATATATAATTAATATTAACTTTACCAATACTGCATGGTTTTGATATATACAACTTACATGTTAATATTGTAGGCATCATGGCTGTAAACATTGTAAATAAAACGGTAAAGAATATGCAACCGGCATTGCTCGTCACTTTAGCAGCATCACTTCCAACATTATAATAAATAAGACCGATCAATAGTCCGACAATGGCATGAGATAGCAATCTGAGATGTGTCAACGTCTGATCGCGTATAATACTCAAAAACGTTCTCTTCATCAATACCCAAAACTGTTTTAGGCCGGAAGTGGGAAAACCTGGTTTTATCGGTTGTTGGGTTACACTTTCGTTCGAATCTAATAGAGACGTTGTGCATGTGACAGGTGCTAAACCGCTTCCTATGCCGCCGGCTGGTTTTTCGCAGTCTATCGTTGTAAATGAACCATTAGTGCCAGTCTGTTGGATTTCCACAACGGCCGAATCAGGTTTAACTAACATAATCATAGTTAACATACGTTAAACATTATTAAATTTTATTACATTTTGTTAATTAAAAGTATATATTTTTTTACCTGCGACCGATGATTCACTAGAACTACTATGTCTATTGATGTTTTCCTTAGCAATATTATTAGGGATACAATTAGAACTGTTGGTTTGATTATTGGCGTTGGATACTGTTAATGTTTGAGAATGATTGTTACTGATAATTTGTGATCCATGTGCCCAATTGTTACATTTGCCATTGTTTACCGCTACTACTAATTTATTAACCCAATCTCCATGTTCACCGCAAGCTACTTCAATAACTGTAAGAATATAACAATGATTATAGTATAAATGCTACTACATAAATATATAAATATATATTATTTACCGTAATCAGCTGGATTATGATATGCAGGACATTTCAAACCCATAGACGATAAAAACGGTACAAGTCCTGAAACGCTTCCTTGATATATGCACTGTCCTTCAGCCAATGTATAAAGAAAATCAAACATTTCGAACAGTCTTGCAGAAGGTTGATGGATCGTGCATATTATAGTTCTTCCTCCTCTAGCGAGAGATTTTAATAAACATATACATTGAAAACACGACGAACTATCTAAACCCGAAGTGGGTTCGTCGAAAAACATAACTGGCGGATTATTTACAAGTTCAAGAGCTATCGATAATCTTTTCCTTTGACCACCGGATAAATTTATTGTCTTCGTATTGGAACATTCGGCCAGTCCAAGGGTTTCGATGATTTCGTCTATAACAATCTTCTTCGCGGACATTGTCATGTCTTTGCCCAGTTTCAGATTCGCAGAGACCATCATGGCTTCCCTTACTGTCAAATGAGGAAGTAAACAATCGTCTTGCATGATGTAACATGATAATTTACGAAATCGTCGGAGATTCCTCTCTTTACCATTGATTAACACTGAACCGCTTATATGTGATGTTCTGAAAGTTTATTTTTAATAATAAAAAATAAAATTCTACATCAATATAACTAGATTGCGATAGAAAACTATACTATATGAACAAGATTATCTAATGGATTTTGATAAATGTTTTTAAATACAATATTATGTTTGGACATAATATCATATATATATATATATATATATATATATATATATATGTGTGTGTGTGTGTGTGTGGGGGGGGGGGGGTGTGTGTGTATGTATGTATGTACCTTCAAGATATGTCTCGGTTAAGAACTTCTGTGCCAGACAAGGATATTGCGCGTTTAATCAATAATGTAACATGAAACGTATTTGCTCATACTTACTTGTAGCCAGCTAATATGTTCATCAGTGTACTCTTTCCAGCACCCGATGGTCCCATAATAGCTGTCAACTCTCCAGATCTGAATTTTCCATTAACACACTTAAGTATTGTTTTATAGCCTCTTCTTCTACCCTCCGAGATAGAGTATGACATATTTGTAAATTGAATATCAACAGGGGGTCTCTTCGGAAGGTGTGTAAGGGCAGTAATAGTTTTTTTATGGCCATCGTCACTACTGTTCTGAACTTTACGAACCAATATGTTGCCGGTGCCCACCATGCCGTTACAAAGATTATTCTGCGAACCGCTGAAAGTTAAAACGTTTAGCATTAGATCGATTAAAATATAAAATTGGAGCGAATTTTTTAAACAATTTCAAACTCGACTGTTTAAAAAAAACTGTATTGTGAACAATGTCAGCGCACAATTTATTGACAATTGACCCAAATGATGCGTGACGACCTTAAATTATTCAATAAAAATGATGACAATTGATTGAACGTGCACTAACCTATCTCATAATAAAAAGTGAAAAATAAACTTTTTTTTTCGATGACAAAAATAACATTAGCACGGAAATGACTATCGATCATTGAAAAAAGGTCACGAAGTTAAATATAGGCCAATTTGGGTATGTCATAGAAAAAATTAATTTACCATATGAACATCTTTCGTATACTTGAAAACATATACTAAATTTTATGGTAATTTAATCAAAAAACACCTGTACATTTCAAATATATACTAAGAATTATTTATACGCTTAAATTAATACATCTAAGTATATTTATGCATTTTTATATATATTTTATTGAATAGATATTATAATATAATAGAATATAATAAGCAGAAAAAAAGTATGTATAAAAAACGATAATAAAATTAGAATAGAATAGTAATAAAAACATCTAAATGTTGATACTTGTTCTTCACAGATTAAATGTTTTGAAAATCAATATAAAAATAAAATTATAATTTATTTTTATAACTAAGATAAAATATAACGAAAAACTATTATTGAAATATATGATGTTTACAATTAATAGATTATTCTTCATAGATAAATTTGTCGCCCTCCAGCTGTAATTCTGCTCTCTAGGAGAGTTGAGTCTCTTAATTTGATAATTAAAATCTAAGTACATGATAGAGATAAAAATAAATAAATATATTTTAAAATGGTAATATTCGTCAAGGAGGTCATACAGACTGATATGATACACGAGTTCTTTGGAAAGCATTACTCAATGGATAAAAATTCAACAATTTAGATTAGTAGAGCACATCATAAAGATGAAATCAACGACATTCCCTAATAAATAAAAGAGAATAAAATTCTGGATAAAAATTTTCAAAGAAAACCATACGTTGTATGTATGTATGTAATCGTATATTTCAACGTTATACTGATGTCGGTTTCGGATCTACGAAAGCTACGGTGTAGAGCTTTCGATCGTTAACCTTCGTACGATTTATGCGAACACGCGACAACCATAAAATAAAGAAAAATATGAACCAGAAGAAAAAAAATAAATTAAACGATGTCTCACGAAAGCTACGTATTTTTTCGTGTGTACTATTTATTATAATACGTTTTCTTTTACTTTTCGTTTTTTTTTTGTTTTTCCGGTCGCGATCCTTTCGATGAAAATTTCAAAATTTTCCGTGACCGACCGGTCGTCATAAAAGGTTCGTTGTTTTTCAACGTAAATTTTCCACGAGCAGAGTTTTCTAAATTTTATATTTCGTTTTATTAAGGACATATTATATATTTATTATAATTTTTTAACAATATTTTGAGAAACGTTGCGCTATTCGTAGATATAACGACGCCAATACTGACATTCTTAACTTTCGTATAATTTTAATATGAAAATATAACTACGTAAAACAAAAACGTTCTGAAGGTTTGGTTTATTAATATTTGCTCCTCATTTACAAATTATAAGTATAATATATTTTTTTCTTGATTTATATAATGTACAAAAAAAATATTTAAATTATAATTTATTTAATAAAATTAAATTAAATCTGTTAAAAGTAAAAATATTCTACTATAAAGAGTCCACATTTAAAATAAAGAAAATGTAAGTTAAATTAATAAATCATTTAATATTTACTATAGCGTTAAAACTAACAATTTGTAATATATAACATATATTAATAAAACGCCAACTCATTATAATCAAAATAGCAAAGTTCAGTTTTTTGGATCAGAATGAATACATAAAAAACTGACGTGCTAAAATTATTTATATCTAGAACTATTATGAAATAATAATAACGATAATATGTATTCTTAAATATTATACTATTATAAATTTACTATTTGGTCTTATTAATCAACAAAGGGGTTGCATGTGAATAAAATGTGGTTTTTTAATATAATATGAAAAAAATAGCAATATATTTAAAAATTTATATTTAACAGAAATGTTTCCCATAGTTAAAATATATTAAACAATATCCTACAATCCAACTGAGCTACTATCATAAAAAAATATATATAATTCATATGAAAATATTATACAGAAGTGAAAAAAATATTATTTTTATTAATTTAAAATAATAATATTACAAAAATAATTTTACTATAAAAAAATACTTTTTCGTAAAAAAATTTGAAATTTTGATTATGAAAATCTAACAGAAAATAAATAGTGATTAAAATACAAAAACAAACCACAATGCAATAACAATATAAAAAGATAGATAAAAAATGATTATAGTAATAATATTAAATATAATATATTCTTTCACAAAAATAAAATATGACTATCAAAATAAAATTATATGCATTACATTTATACGAATCAATTTAGATAATTCAAAGAATATTTTAATATATAAACACACGAATTACAAGGAAAGAATTCGAAGTTTTAAAATATTTGTTTTACGAATACAGATCTCATTTATAATTCACATATATAAAAAAAGCATTTCCTTTAATAAATTATTAAGAGAATTCGTACGATTTAAATCGTCGATAAAACTTATAATATTGCATAATTATTCTCGTATCCAGAGAATAAAATAAAATGAACGTCCAAATTTAACTTTCCGATTGCGTTCTTGAGAAACAATTATGCGATCGATTCGCATACTGAAAAACATGTAAAAATTCAATTTTCGCGTATGTAAGTATAAAAAAGGGAAAAAAACACGAACGTTCAATTTTAAAAATGCACGAGTTAATTCTTTCCGTTTTGTCTGAAAAATCTTGCCTGAAAAAAAAAAAAATATATATATATATATATACAACGCGAAGAAATCCGATATCGTAGTGCGAAAAGCGATATCTGAAATATTCATCGTTCATAGTCTGAAATTCAACGGAATTGCTTTTGTGTGTGTGTGTGTGTGTGTGTTTTTCTTTTCGTTAGACGGCCGGAAAATACGGTGGAAAAACTAGAACGGAAGTATCGAATATAATTAAATTTTTCCTCCGAGTTTCGTTCGTGTAGATTAAATTCGAAAATTGACATTAAATATTACAATTATTAATGGAAAAATAATTTGAACAAATTCTTAATATAATGTTTAAACCTTTAGTAATATTGAATGAAATAAAAGTGATTTATTTTACAAAATCATAATTTAATTAATTCCTGAACATAAAATATTCTGCTTTAATTTAATAGCACATATCTAATATAATCAATTTAATTTTTATGCTAATGCAATTGAATTTTTAATATTTATATAAAAATCATAACGCATGCATTATTTTAAGATTCATTGTTGAACAGGTTCATAAAATTCGCATAAACATAAATCTGGTTAAAACTGAAAAAAAAAGCGGTTAAAAATAACACGCAATATTATAAATTTTATATAATGGATATCATTTCACAAACGTTTAAATCTTTAAACGAATTTATTTGAAGTATTATTTTATTCTATTATTTAAAAATCTGATAAAATCGTACGGAAAAAAAATAATAAAAATAATCGTATTTCCAAAAATTTACTCAACATGATACAACTTTCAAAAATTTTTAATATAATAATTTAAACGTAATACATTTACTAAACGCAAATAATATTTTAACTATTGTAATTTATGTCAATATGTCAACATACGAAATACAAATAAAAAAATTACGAAACAATATATATTTTAATAGTAAATATCTAAAATTAAAAATAAATATTTACATTCTAAAATGTATGTTTTTTGTAAAGAATTATTAACGATTTTTCACAGTATATATATATATATATATATATATATATATATATATATATATATATATATATATATATATATATATATATATATATATATATATGCGAATCCACGATGGTTTTTGGTGACGCAAAACGAGCGACAAAATAGCGTGGGATGATTTTCCGTAATATGTTTCGTTTTCAGAAGGAAAAAAAAGAAAATGAACACAAAATCCAATAAAATCTTGGTAAATATTACATAGGAATATATAAATTTTAATACTTCTAAAATATTTTAATATTCAGATAATTTTTAAAACATATTGAATTAAAATCAACAATTACATTAGTAAATAAAAAAAATATTTTTATATTTTTGTTGATTTACTATATAACTGAAAAATATTCAACAAATTAATATTAATAATAAAAATATTCGATAAATGAAACGATTTTTAATCGTATTTTTATGAAAGAAACGCATAAAATACAAAAATCGTTTTCAATTTATTTAGCTTTGAATTATTTCATATTAACGTTGACAATTCGACTTAAATATAAAGTGCACTTTTATATTAAATATTTTACATTCCATTAGTAATAACGATAAAGTATCACTTTGTGACAGCAATAACAAATCTAAAAAAAAATGTCTACATTCTAAATTTTTATATGTATAATATAAACATTTGAGTGATGCATCAACATAATATATAATATTAATATTGTATAATCTTATCTAATAAAATGTTTATAAAAAAATAAGTAGACTTTGAACTGATCTTTATACGGGTATTTTACATATCAACAATAAAATTAATTAAAAGTTAAATATTTTTTAACCAATTCAACGTATATTTATAGTATTTTAATTATTATATTTCATTATAATACGTATAAAAGTATTCAAGTATGTGATATATTTTTTTTTATTACTATATATTATAATAAGAGGTAAATTAAAAGATTTCCGTATAAATTTGCAATTTTATCCGACGTATTTTGTACATAATCGAAACATTTGCGAAGCGACACATATGCGACCCACATAATTGAATTAGATACGAAAGCGCCATTAAAAGCTTCCACGCGAAAGTAATTACGAAAGAAATTGTCCGTACGAATCGAGCTTTCGACGTATGTATGAGCCTATGTTTAGGATTATTTCGCATCGACAACACACACACACATCTATTGTATGGACGGTGACGTAAGTCGATTGCTAGAAACACACGGGCCAAAGCGAGTTAAATTTAGATAAATAACAGAAAACAACAGGTGAAAATAAGACTGTGTCGCCGTGACATTGTGACGTACGTGATAAGACAAAAAAAAATAAATAAATAGTGAAAGAATAGCCAAATGGCTATTCGGACGGACGAAATATTTTTGTATTTTACCAAGAGACAAGACGAATTTGACTTGATAAATATTGTCAAAAAAAAGAAAGATTATTCGAAACAGAACCGATGTAGATTAAAGTACTAAAGTCTTATAAAGTTAAATTGCCAATTTAATTTTAAAATATAATGACATAAGATAATTCTGAGTCGTAATACAATAAAATATTAAACGAAATTTCGTAAAATCGATATTAAAACAGACATTAGAATGACAATAAAATAATAATAGCATAGAATGCAATGTAAACCATAGATCAAACACGAGTAATTTTAATATTCAAACATAAATATTTAACCGTTTGCACTCGAGAGGTGTCGTTTAGTCACGACTTAACCACTTGACTCAATTTGCGATAATAATTATTTATATTAATTTTTTTTTATAACGAATTCGCACACTCTTTCTGTATAATATTATGATGTAAAATAACACTCTTTTAAACAGGTTTTGGTGCAAATTTTGAAAATCTTTGCACAGATTACTAACGATAAAATTTTTAATCCTTTTAAACATAAAACGATAAAACGATTATGTAGATCAGTACATTTCAATATATTGATTTTACGAAAATTAATATGCTAACACATAAAAAGTATTTTTTTTTTAATTTTAGAAGTCTATATACATAAATTTATATATATAATAATTTTAAATGCAAATAGTTAAATTAATTTATAATAAATAACAAATCCATTGTCGCTCAATTAAAACCAAATGTTTACGTTTATAAATCGTAAACAAAAATTACAATAATATATAAACTTAACGCTCCTAAATAAAGTGTACCAAAATGCAATCTCATAATTCACAAAGTGGCCTCATTCACCGGTCGGGTTGTACTACTGGTGCTATTAGGGAATCTCAAGGAACATTTCTATTGATCGGCCACCCTTATCCGAGAATGAAACTGGGTCAACGTTACGTTCACCGAAACGAGGGTAGGCCTCGACTGGAACGAAAACTTCATCCCTGCTCCATACTAAATATGTTGTGTCAGTACAGTTATCCCATTTTTATATACGATTTTTTCCAATGTATAAAAATATTACAAAAAATAAACATTTCATTTGATACGAATAAATAATATTAAACTGAATTTATAAAAAAAATGGCAATTTCGATCAAAAATATGCAAAGAAAATAGAAATAAATTTCATATATACATTTACAACTATTTTGAATATAAAACATTAAACTGAAATTTAAGAAATAAATATTAAAAAGATCAACATAGATAACTAAAATAAATAAGATAGATACGACAATGGACTTCTTGAAGTGACAAGTTTATAACTACAATAATATTTACTCAATGATTAAACTTTCTTCTTTCCACTAACAAACATTATTTTTCTTATCATAATAAAAAAAAAGTATTTTTTATGTACATTTAACATGTATAATTTTTATGATATCGAATGGTTTAGATTATAATGTACACGTGAAGGTCGAATGAGACTTTGTATTTAGAATTGAACCTGCAAGGCAAACACGTAAGTCACATCGTCATTACAAGCGTCAGCTATTTGCATATTCAGGATATATATATATATATATATATATATATATATATATATATATATATATATATATATATATATAATAAAACATTACACAATGGATACGAGTTTATATAACATCGACATTTATATTAAAATATTTAATTCTTTATCTCAATAATATTATAATAAGCTGGTAATTGATTTTTAAAAGCGCACAAAAGTAAATTATTATTCTATTAAAAAATAATGATTTCATTATTTCAGAAACAACCGATTGAAAGTTATTTTCTTTCAATCACAATTATCGTAAAATATGATAAATTTAAATTAAATGTTTTAATATTTTTAATGTTTTTTTATATATATATTTATCACGACGATACTTAAAAATTATAGTTATAATTATTTACTGCGTGATATTAAATAATCACAAACGTGAAAATATAAAATAAAAACAGCTATTATAATTCGTTGTCGTTTTCTAAGAGATTTATGTATATTTCCTGAGGTTATTAAAAATATATTTCAATCATAACAATAAAATAAAATCGTTAGTTAATATAAAAGAAAATGCATAAAATTAAATTGTGTGTGTTATAAATGAAAAAAATATCAGCAAACAATTTAAAATATACATAAAATTTACATAAAAAAAATACAAAACTAAACCATTAAAAATTTTATAAGATACAATTCTCTTTTAAATTTCAGTAAGCTAATTTTTTTCACAATATAGTTAAATTATGAAAATTCAAATACCTTAATTACTGTATATCGAATAAATAAGTACAAGCATCATTAATATGCAAATATTATAAATTACTAAGATCACATAATAACAATTGTTAAATTTTGAATTATGGCATTATATAGTATGTAAATAATAACTAATTATTTTCAGAAAAAAATCCGTAACAAAAAAAAAATGGGAATATATAATAGAAAAGCCATTGTTACATATATTTAAAGCTAGAAAATTACAATTAGACAAGCACTAAAATATGTGCATAATGATTATACAAAATGTGCGAAAGTAATTTGAAAACAACGAAAACGATAAACTGTGATGTGTTTTATCATCTGCAAAGATATATTAAATACTAAAATAATCGTTGCTATGATGAAATGAAGTGATTATTATGCACAGTTAAATTTTATGCTATATAAAATATAAAATTACACATTCAGTAATCATAAATATTTATCGTGGTATATATTCTATATTTTTACAATTAAATATTTTGAAATACAATGTTATTTTTCTATTTTATAATATAAATAAAATTTCAGAATCCTCTTCAATTATATAGTAGATTTGTTAAATGATTTATTAAAATTTAAAATATTACATAAATTAAAATAACGATCTATACAGAATACAAAATTGAATTAAATTAAAAAAAAGAAAAAATGACCAAAAAATACAGGAAAAACGTAGTTTTCATTGACATTTTGGATTCACAAAATCAATTTTAATTTTCACATTATATACCCTTAATCCACTTAACGTGATCATTTAATGAAAATTTATGTAACTTACAGAGCTTAATAAGCGGATTAACAATGTTTACTATGCAAAATAGATTGAAAATATTACGTAATACCATTGATTTTTTAATAATTTACTTTCTTTAGAATATATACAATAAATGTGCTTACATTTTATAATGTGATCAAGATATAATTTTTACACGAGATAAAAATTTATTTATATGGATACATAAATAATATCTATTATTTTAAAGTGATCGTATAACAATAAGGGCAATTACAAATAATTATATGAAATATTATGGAAAACGAGAAAAAATATACAAAGTATTTTTTTCACATTTTTATCATTGAAAATTTGAATTTAGAGCAAACAAGTTGCAATCGCGTATAAAATACTATTCGTGCAACCTTGTATTTATAATGTAATCAGAGTAATGAAATTGTTGAAGCCGTTTTCCAAGAGTGCAATTTAGTTAAAGAAGGTTACTTTCAGTTGCACTTGCCTGGATAAAACGGCATATTTGATTTGCTACTATTCCTAGGAATAACCGAGATTATATATATATATTTAATACTTTTATAATTAAGTGACAAACAGATATAAGAAATATTTAATCATTTAATAAATATATTGAACTTATATTATCATGAAATACAGAAAAATCCGCGAATACAATAAATTTCTTAATATTTATATTAAATTTATATAGAAATATAAAACGTATGATATTGATGCGATTAAATCGCATCATTAAAATTTATTTTTATAAACATTTAATAAAGAACAAAAAAATATATAATTTTAATGTTTTACTTTTTAATTGAATTATGAAAATTATAAATAGTTTACCAAAAAATAGTTAAAATAACATTACCAAAAAGAAAAATATTGCTCATATATATATTCTTATTCATTCAATTGATTATTAATTATAATTAAAATTTCTGCGTTTTCGACAACTTTTATTAACATTTTATGAATATAAATTATAGATTAATCATGCGTAAAATAAAAATGAATAATCTCCAATTTATAAAATATAATATAAAGAGAAATTAATAATATTGATTTAGGAGTATATTTTTTGTTCATAATTTACTAAAATTGAGAATTCGTCTAAATTTTAAACTATACATAAATTACATTTTACCAGGTAATATTTTATAAAGTATAAACTTTCAATTTACCTATATATATATATATATATATATTATTTGATTAAATAAATCAACACCAAAATCAAACATAAAAAACTCAAATAATCTAAAATATTACTAAATTACAAAAAAATGTATATAATAAGTATTTAATAAACATATTTATTGCTAGTTATCAAAAAAAAAAAAATAACATTTCAAATTGACGTTTAGAAGTGGAATTATGAGTGTTCCGAATATTTAGATAACGCACATGTGTTAAAATCAAAATATTTACTTTTCCGAGTCTTAAAACATGTTATCAAAAAAAAGGATTCAAAATCTCGACGTATATAAGTATAAATATAATACACCATATGTTATAAATAAGACAATTTCAAATATTAAAAGTGAATTATGAAACGTTGTTAAACCTTTGAAATATTTTTCTGAAAATTGAAATGGAATCTATTTCAATTAAAATTGATAATAATAAATATATTATAAATTTTTGTTCAAATCTTAAAATACACTACATAATAATAATTAATAATTAATGTAAATAAAAGTTATGGCAATTCTTACCTGTTTTATAAAAAAAAACAGTGTATCGTTTAGCAGCTAAAGGGTTAAATATAGACTGTATAAGTCACTAGAATAGATAATATTTTTATGATCCTTTATAATGCCAAGTTTAATGAGCAAACGATAAGATAAGAAATTTAAATAGATAAATTAGTGAATGCATTACAATAGATTAACACGTGTAAATAATAAATCATAAAAATAGTAGCTCACGAATTTCGATTTATATTATACTATTATATATATATATATATATATATATATATATATATATATATATATATATATATATATATATATATATATTATATGAAACTTTTTTAATATTTTTATAATCATTTATTGTTTTTTTATAGTTAAAATAAAAATTAAACATTATCAATAATGTATGGTAAATTCTAGTATCAACCCTACTAATAGTAATAAAGCGGAAACTATTCAGTACGCGTGTACTAAGTTTGCACTCAAATAAAAAACGATCGTTTCTCAAACGTTCGCAAGTGAAAATATAAAAATAAATAAATAAACATTGAATATAAATAAACAAGAATTTAAATATGTACAAATAGATATTCAATATCAGTCAAAAACTGAAAAAAAATTAAATTATTAATGAATTTCTTCTATAAAATTTCTAATTTAAAAAAGAACTTTTATTTTAAATAATAATAAAAAAAATCTTTCGTACATAAAAATTGAAAATTAATTAAATAATACGTTAAAAATTATTATAAGTGATTAAAATTTTGTAAACGTTTAATTGAAAAATAATAATAAATTGAATCTTTTATATTTTTAATACGAAAATTGTAAAACTAAGGTAATATAAGTATCTGGCTCTGTAAAACTAGAAAAAATTCTTGGATTGAATTCTTGGCAGTTATGAGCAAACTCATCTTTATCTTTGGCAGTAAAACAAAACTATCATTAAAATTATGCAATTGTGATCGTATATACATATATTATATATACCATATAAAGTACATCATGAACCTTTAATCAACAATGTGTCCCGGAAATTAACAGTATAATTAAATATTAAAAAAATACAGCAATATTATATAAAATATTTAAAATTTTATGTTATTGTTGTAATACTGAATAAATAATTTTAAGTGTTTTTTTTTGTCCCAATAATATTATACGTCTGGACTTATTTTCATATCAAATAAAAATACTGAATAAATTCACCATCTGAACAAATGTTAATGTGATAACTGTTCATACGTAATATAATGAAAATCGTTGATTTAAATAAATCTATCTACATAAGAATAAATGTTAAGTAAATTAAACCATTCTAATGTTTACAATAAAACTAAGATTATGTAGATTTTTTTTCTATAAATAAAAGAATATCTCATAAAGCCAGAACCAAGTGAATCTACTTTATATATATATATATATATATATATATATATATATATATATATATATATATATATTTACAATTTTGATCAGTATTAAATTTTCTAATAACAAAAAAGGTCAAACAATAAGTCATATGCAAAATGAAAAGAACTTATAAATTAATACGATAATACTTTGTATTCAAATTTCGGTAAATTATCGAACCAAAATTACATTACTATTTTATGGGTCAAGGATATATATAGTACAAAGCGAACTTTGTAGTCAATTATCAAATTATGTCATAACATCATATGCGGTCAAATGACGTGATTTTTTTTTTCAAAATTATGAATAACAGTGTAATAAGCTCTAATTATAAAACTATTTATTTTTTTAAACTGATAAACTCATTATTATAAAAATGCTGCAAATAAAACACAATGTAAATTCCGAAATAATAAAGTTATTGATGTGTAAAATAATAATATATAAAAGCGAAAATAATCCAATATTTATAAATTGAGAATACATGTTAAAATTTTATAAAATTTGTTAAAATGGGAAATGTGAATTATTATTTTTCAACTCTGATAATTAAAACTTGATAAAAATGAGTTTTGCGTTACACAATTAAAATTTAAAAACTACATCATTAGCACAATTATTTGAATTTTTTTTTAATTTATTTATTCCTCTTCAACCCTGCATGAACTAAATAGAACTATATATAATTGACCTCACTAAGATGATTCTACTATTAAAAGACCCTGAAATGCAACTAAGTTAGTTATACGATTTAATATTAATTTTGTCCGTATTTCAATTATTTTAACGATAATTAAAATTATTGCATTAAAAAATCAATAATATAATATGATTCGAATTATTATAATTAAACTATTAACTATGCAATTTCGCAATCAAGATATTAACAGATGTGAAGACACCGTTTAGAACTTAGGTCAAAACTTACTATAGCACCGATCCATTATTGAGGGGTTCGAACGGGGGCGGCGACCTCATATTGGGGGCGTAGGCCACCCTGGAGCCCCCGCCACCTTGATCCGCCGTCGCCAAAGTGATTTGCACATCTCTGGACTCGGACATGCTTCAAAATATCACACACTAACACTAGCACATATACTTCAAACAATAAATGGCGTTAAATGGGGTTTTACAACGCTAAGCGAGACTACAGCATCTCACGACACCTGACAGCATCGAAACAGATGAGATCTCCTGAAAAGATATGAAAAAAATATTCAAATTAATGTTGCATGCTGAAAAACGAAAAAAATAATAATTTCAATTAAGAAAAACTTTGCTCGAATGTTACATATAAAATTATTATTCAATCGACGTCAATTTTGTTTATATGTTTATCAATTATAATGTATTTATTATACAAATATTAATGGACTTTAATTATAAAGTTCAAATGTAACATAAATACAATGAAATAAAAAAAAATATTTTCATTTTTACAACCAACATATTAAAATATTAATACCAAAAAAAATCAAAGAAATAAATAAAGATAAAATACTAAATTAATAAATAGTAAGGCGTACAAAATTATTTTTGATAACAACAATTATAAATTTAATTAAAATTGTGATTAATTCAATATTTATTTAAAAAGCAGAAATAGAAGCGTACAATTACATAAAAACGTATTATCCATAATGGATTTTCTATTTAGTTTTTTTTATGGGCGTCCTTGCATGCAGTTTAATTAATCTAGCGATACAGGTAAATAAGGAATCGAATGATCATCTAGTCACGATTACATAAATTAGCAATTTATCGTACACTTTCAGCAATGTGAGATATTGGAGATCAAAGTTCGAAATTAATTAAATAAGAATCCTAAGGTTAAGAAAACATGTACATACTAATCAATGATAAATTATATATAAAAATTAAATGTTTAACTTTAACCATGCAATGACAAACATAAATGAAAATAATATTTTAGAAATCAAAAGACATGTATTTTATAGTAAACATATATAATATAAAAAATGTGTATGAACAAAAACTGATTACATATAGGAAGAATACGAATTTGCGAACAGATCCGCTTAAGAAATAAATACAGATTTTTCTCGATAAATATGAGAGACAATTTTATTATTAATGTAGCAATTATAAAGCAATACTTTGTTAATAAAAATTCTTAAATCTTAATCAAACACTCATCTGATCTGAACATTATCAGATTTTCAAGTAAACCTAAAATTATATTCTTATTTTTACTAATAGATTTACCAAAACATTTCATATAAAAAATATACCAAACAGAAAATCATTATTCAAAACATCTATATTAAGTATTATATATAATATTAAATGAAAATATACTTATTTTTCATGGAAAATACGTTGAATGACGATAAATGTCAGCAATAATAGTACGTTTCCAAGTAAATAAATTTAAAAAAATCAATGATCTTACTTTTTGCATCATTATTTGCATAAATATTTTACACGTGTTTTGTGAATATAAAAAAATACAAAAATCGTACATAATATATTAGTATCATATTTTCAATCACAACAACTTAAATTATCTTTACAAAAAATAATTTTAATTTTATTTTCATATACCAATAATTTTAGAGTTTTTTTAATTCCTGATGTAATAAATTAGAATATATTAAAAATTAAAAACAACGGTTCACTTTGTTTCTTATATTTCTTATAATTTTCAAAAGTTCACACTACGAAAAATAATTTTAAGATTTTATAAAAAAAATGTTCAAAAATACTTTTTTTCTTCAAAAAAAAACACATTATAAAAATCATTAAGTAATTATAATCAATAAGTAAACCTTTTGGCAATTAAAAGAAAAAATGCTATATATTATAAAGTTATAATAAACAATATTGGAATATATTATATGATAAGGTTTTATGAAAGAAAATTGGGTCAAAATATAAAACATTAAATATTAATCTAAAATTGAAATACAGAACACATATATTGAATTAATATTCCTTTAATTTTATTGAGTTTTTTTTTATTGTAAAATGAAATAATCGGCATTAAAATATTATAAAGTAAAACGTGAAACAGATATTTCATTAATGAAATGGAGTACGAGCAGAACTATTACATAAATTAGATGAATTTTGGAAATCGAAATATTCCAAAATATATTAGTCATATTATATTTTGATTGATTTTTGAATAAAAAACAATTTATAGTCAATATTATAACTTAATCAACAAATTATCAAGTTTGTTGATATTTGCCAGATTTCAACAAAAGTTGCATAAGAAATATAATAGAACAAATTGCGGGAAATTTATTAATAAATAATAATTAAACAAAACAAAACGAAATGTCTTCAACAAAAAAAATGCTAATTATCTATTTTAATACATAATTGTTAGTACATGACCCAAAAATTAAATTATTAATATTAATGATGTACAATTTGATAATGTATTCATTTTACTGGAATTTCTCACATGTCAATATTTACATCTCTAACAATTAAATTAAACATTAAATATCCGCATCTTACAATATTTATTCATTAATATTAATATTAATATTAATATCAACAGTAGTCGAAGATTTTTTTAAAATGTATGATTAATCATTTCCATCATATCACTGAAAATATAAATTTGTATTTATATTATTCGAAATATGATAACGTAATAAGTTATTCTCGATAGTAAAAGATTAAAACGAATATAATAAATTATTTTTAAAACTAATTTACATACTACAATATGTATTCAAAAATGTCCTATATTATTTTGTAGAAAAATACTATTTAGTGCTAAATTATTACTTTACATATAGAATGTTGCCTTCGATCTATTTTTAATATATTATTATTAATATTAAATATAAATATTTCAATTATTTAAATTATTCATCGAAATGAAACGTAATACTGTACACATATAACATTCTTAAATGGCAATCAATCGTTATATATAATTATTATATCAATTTTTCTATTATCAAAAATACGAAAATATTTACTTATTTTTGTACACATAAAAATAAACGGAAAGATATTTAAAATATTTGCAAAATGACACGACACGTATTTATCTTGAACATACATGAAGTTAAAAGTGAGAAATGTTCTCACAGATACCGTATTTATTTTAAGTTTTATCTAGTGAAATTGCATTTTGACAGGTAATATTGTTCAATAAACATGTGTATGTATATATATATATATATATATATATATATATATATATATATATATATATATATATATATATATACAATATATCAAACACTGTTATCTATGACAAATATCTTCAATTGTGTAAATGATAACGTTCTGATTGTTATCATTAGAACAGCTGTCTGCGATCGATGTTTATCTACAAAATCCACGTGGTAAATGTCGTCAAGTGAATTGAAGATTGTTAATTATAAGCTTTTTAATAAGGTTATCGTCCCGACGTTTCAACCGCAATCAGATTTTTTTTAATACATAATATTTAACAGAGATCAGCTGTTTTATTGATTGAAAAAAAAATGGTGAACATTTTTGCGTAATACCGGTATAAAATCGATAAAACACTCGTCGAAAATTCTAGGCCTTCGCAATTTACAAGAAATCTAAAAAGTTAAATCGCTTTCGGATTAGCATAGTTTAAAATTTAAATCGAAAATTTCATTTATGCGACGTCCGAACGAAACACAGCCATAAAACATGATATATATATATATATATATATATATATATATATATATATATATATATATATATATATATATATATATATATATATATATATATATATATATATATATATATATATATATATATATATATATATATATGTAATAAATATATTTTGAAACGAGACATTTATAAAATTCAACGCATAAATGATAAAAATAATAATGACATTGAAAAAAATATTGAAGCCGAAAGATATTGACAGAGTCGATTATGCAAAAAAAATTTTCAAGAGCTGAGTCACACGATAAACTGATAAATTCCAAAAAAAATATTTTCTTCATAGGGAAAACTCCCGATCAGATTAGATTAATTTTCTTTAGCCGATTCGGATCGATCGAGCGACGAATACTTACTGAAAAATCCTGAAAATAATTATACTAATCACCGTCTCGCTGTTTAATCTCGTGTGATCGAACAACTGTAGAATATTTTATAACACAATAAAATTATCTTGATTATATATTAAATTCAATTATTGATAATATACAAAATGTAAAATGTACTTTGATACTGACTTTTACCATATAAATAATAAAATAATAGTGATATATATATATATATATATATATATATATATATATATATATATATATATATAAATATATATATATATATATATATATATATATATATATATATATATATATATATATATATATATAATCACAAATGTTTAAACCTAGAAAACAATACATTTTCATATTTATATAATAATAAAAAATGGTATAATTATATTACTAGATACCATATAAAGAGATTATAAACGGAAAATTCGAGGTTAAGGACGTTTTAGATTATGTAAAGCAAATAATCGTGAACGTAAATAAACCTATGGAATAAACGTAAGGTCGAGAGTTTTACCAGGTGAAATATTCTTGACATTTCCAATTAAGAAGCGAAATTATATGCTAGTGTTGTAAAAGTTCGATGAAATATGAATAATTTAACCGGTAAGTAATCGATCAAACAAACGACTACTTACTTGCCAAGCTTTGAAACGAACGATTGTCAAATGTCAAAAAAATGGATAGTAATCAATTATTTTCATTATCAAAACAATAATAATAATAATAATAAATCGGTTATAACAATTGGATAAATTGTCCAAATCACGGCACGATAACAAGATAAGGAAAATCTTTAAATTTTTTATATATTATTAAGTGCTTAATATAATCGTTAGATAAGGTTAATTGCCAAAATTATTCTATACACACACAAATAATATAATATTATCGATTTTATAGAATTAGTCTAAAAATGGCAATTTAATTTAGATCACTAATATATTCAGACCAGAGAAAGAAATTTAAAATTTATCTTTATTAAATATAATAAACACATTCTCAAAAGAATTAACTTCCATATTTTTTATTACTTATGCCAGAATAATTACAAAATATTACAAAGTTTAAACTCGTTGAATAATAAAAGAAAAGAGTTATTACAACTGTCCGTTAAAATAATTATGTAAATTCATCATAAAATAAATGTTTATTGTATTATAAGTTTTTGTAAAATATACAAAAATATATATTTATCACAATTTTTTCGAAAAAAAAAGAATTTCAGACATATTTGCCACGGTTTAATATATCGCAGTTAGTGATGAATAACGTCATAATCCAAAAAAAACATACTTTTCACGAATACAAAAGCTATAAATCAATAAAATAACGTTTCTTCTATTCTATAAAAGCAAGTTCAGCAAATAAGGTCTGAAGCTTTATATGATTGTGAATTCAGATATTTTAATATCAAAAATAAAGAAAGTGCTATTAATTCATCGCTATAATTTATTTAAAATATATACTTAAACATCAACATCAATTTAAATATAAAATTACTAAAAAAAGGGGCAATTATGAAGATACGATTATATAAATTTAAAAAAAAATAGATGCAATTAGATGAATATCAAAAACGATAAATTGTAACAAGCATTTGGGTCAGCTGCTAATTATTGCAATGCATTTCTGTCCCATTAATTCAAAACTATCAAAATGCATCATAAACGAATACATAAAATGTGTCTGCATATTTTATCTATATAGTCATAGATAAAAGTTTTCCATAATAGACTGTGTCATTTCCATGTAAAACATAGTGTTGTAAAATAACGTTTTAAATTTACGTCATCTGAATAAAATGATTCTCGATCTTTTAAATTTATTACGTTGAAAATATGAAATTATATAAATATTATATAACAAGGCTTTCTAACTGACACATATCATAATTCAATTATATATAGTAAAAGAATCAATAAAATCAAGTTACTACTCATAATCTACTTTTAAAAGTTGTAGGATTATTCGCGTCAAATTACCGATGTAATCGATATAGATTACAATTACTATTATATGTAATCTTCGTAAAACTTGTACGTACACAATTTTATCTTATTTAAAAATGATCGAGAATACAAAAAAAAATACATATATTAAGTAGTTTGGTTTCTAATATACAGAAATAAATATCTAAAGATAGATTTAGAATAACATTTTAAATAAAATATGCTACACGTATCTAAACGAAATTAAAATATACATCTTTTCATGTTATTTCTAAAAAAAAAATATTTTTTTAAATATCTTGATATTTTTATAATTGAATATAATTATATATAAATATATATATATATATATATATATATATATATATATATTTATAGAAAAAATGCAGTATTTATTTTCAATGTAGTCTGTAATTATAATTTAATTTAATTTAATTACAAAACAATATAATTGCATATACTTACATGATATATCATTCTGATAATTTTATCACAATCAATTTCATCTTGCTTTTATAGGAAATATTTCTAGAAAATTAATGGTTCTTTCAGATTTTATTTATTTATTTTTTGTGGTTTTACAATTTTTAAAATCATAAAACTATTAAAAATGCTACGTTTAATAATAATCTATTTTTTAATCCGAAAGACGACTTAAAGTTGTATTTTGACATAAAAAAATAAACACATTAAATGTGCTTTTTAAATAATTTTATAATGATATAATTATAAATCGCACACGGTGTATAATTAAGAAAATAGCGATAATTATAATTAATTATATAATAGCATGTGTACATCATTAATACTAACGACAATTGCACTTATCATATATTTTAATTGTCAAGTTCAGGGTAAAATGTCAACTATTATCCAATGGCGACAAATATTTCGAAACATAATTTTATAATATTAAAATAATATTAATAATGAGATATAATTCATTACACAAAGGAAATGAAAATATTTTTAATGAAAAGTATTTATTGCATTCAAATATACTGTACTTCAATCAACTTATTTAATATAATTCTACTGATAATATGTTTTATCAATTTACTAAAATTAAGTTATTTATATTAAAAAAACATAATAAATAAATATTATTTTTATACTACATGAACGTTTATAAGGTTTCAAAATTATTTATTACAGCTATTTATTTACATACATTTTATTTATATTTATATACATTTTATTACAGCTATTTATTTCTTTATTATAAAAATAATAATTACGATGTAATTAATTATAACGCTTTTTATAATTCATGAAAAAATTGTCACAATTTATATATTATATAATTAAATAGTATTTTTTTAAAAGCATCATATATGATATTTGTAATCTATTATTAATTTTAGAATTAAAAATTGATTTTAACTGGGAGTTCGGAGTGGAACTGAATCAGGAGCAGAAGCACGGAAATTTGCAATGCTCCTATAACAATGGAAAAGACAAAGAATTATGTAAATTTGAAATCATTTGCCTGCTAATAATAGTTTAATTTTATTCACTAATTACTCTTTTTTTTCAATCATTACGACATTAAAATATTAAAAAATATATATTAAATATTTAAAAATCTTGGATTAACTATGCTTGGCCCAAAGTCTGTCTGTCAATGACCATAGATTACAACTTGACCTCGAATTCCCATTCGTACGAATAAATATAATTCTTTAACTGTTTTTGTCATCTTTTTCCTAATTCTTTCTCTACTTCGTCTGTCATCTTTCTATCTTACACATATACACCCATATATATATATATATATATATATATATATATATATATATATATATATATATTTAAGTGTATGTGTGTTATGTATGACGAAAATGTAATTGTGAGTCAAATCACGCGATTCTCTCATATCATCGATCGTAAACATAAGTGAGTACTAAATTATCATTAAATTAATATAAAATTACTAAAAAAAAATAAAATGATTTAATCCAACAAATCAACCCTCAACAATCGCAATTTAAAATTATGGTCTCACAAAATGACCTCATATAAAATATATAAATAAACTATCAAAATGATTTAACAAGAAAAAAAAACACACATTTTATTCACATAAATATAATGGAGAAACAAAACGCCAAATAGTATTTAAAAAAAAAACAGTTTATAACTGTTATAAACACAAAATGGAAAATAACACAGTAATCGTATTTATAACGAAATATTTTTGTATTTTTTTCCTCACAAAATATATGAACATCATAATAATATAAGGCACAAAACAAATTTATATATGCCAAAAAAAAAAAACGTAATAGATTTTAGTGCGTTTCGACTAATTGAAAATTGTACAAAACACTATACTAATTAAATTATCCGTAGCGCAATTATATGATCGATCCATTTGCTATCTAGTAAACGAGTAGGCTATTCCAATTATAGAATATAGAATATTGATACAAATAAAGTATTAATAATTTTAAATATTTTAGTATAAAATTGACGACCATTGTTTTTATTGTTTTCAGAACAAATATATAATTCAATCGAGTTTATCTATTATATATCTAACCGGAAAAAAGTAAACCAAGTATAATCTCAAAAAAAAATAATAATAATATGTAAGATACATCCTTATGTTATCAAGAATACATTTCATATATATTTATATATATATATATATATATATATATATATATATATATATATATATATATATATATATATATATATATATATATATATATATAGAAATACACGTGTATTTCTTCTAAAAGCAAGTTAAAAATGTGCGCAGACGTGAGAGGCGACGACATTTTCATTCAGGCATCGGACGACGAACCGGAAGAATGGTGACTCACACGAAATCGTACAAAATTAATTGTGCGTGTCTGTCGTGTGTGAGACGTTAAAAAACCAGATATATAATCGCATATATCTATCTGCTCAAAAATTACGATTTTATAAGTGAGCTAGCTAATGTTATATAATCGAAGAATATATATATATATATATATATATATATATATATATATATATATATATATATATATATATATATATATATATATATATATATATATATATATATATATATATGAGAATAAAGCTATTTTTTTGTAATGATGATCGTTTTAAAATTGATTGAATTTTATGTGAATGTTAACTTTCATATTTTCATTTTAGGATTAGAAAATATGTATATATCGTATTATAGTAAGATTGGTTAATTCAAACATTCAAAATAATGAAAAATATGTTTCAAATAAATAATTTCAAAAAATGTAGGGTAATCGTGATATTTTAACCCCGCATTTCTTATAATATATTTACTAAAATTGTGCAATTTAAAAAACAAATTGAAAATGTTTTACAAATATTTTTCTGTTTTTATCTCTCTATACTGACTGATAAAATATAACAAAATTAAAACAGTCAATTGTAAATACATGTTAATTTTAATGATAAAATTTAAATTAAAAACGTAATAAAAAAAGTTTCCCGTTTGATATAAATAAAAAAATCAATGATCGTTAACATAATTAATATAAGTGTTAACAATCTAAGATCCACTTTTCGATATTGAGAAATGTAATAAAATATTTAAAATTATATTAAAAAATAATATTTTATACACACATCATATGAGCATGTTGTTCTCAAACCGGTAGTTATTGTTATTACATATTCAATACACAAAGTCCATACTACATTGTAGTAAGAATAATTTTATCATTATCTTTTTATCTGAAAAAAAAAATTCGTGTATCTCAGCTACACATCACACTTTTCAGAACAATTATAAACATGTAATATTTATATGATCTCAATTTTAAGTTTATACATTTTTACAAAACAAATATTGTTAAAAGTTAAAAATTAATAATCGTCGTTTTTTTATTCACTTTATTAAATAAATATTTTTATAAATATATGATAATTTAAAATATAATAAATATATAAATACGATAAATTTTATATATTTGACTAAAAAATAAAATAATGTTATCAAAAATAAAATAATGTTAGCAAATTCGAGTACTTTTTTTTAAATGGAAAAAAATCGCAAATAAACAATTAGTTATCTTTATTAACATCGTTAATGTTTAAAAATATTTTGAATTATTATTGTAAAAAATATATAATATCATTTACATATTTTAATAGATACCTATTTAAAAATATAATATTGTAGCTATAAGAAAAATTGAAAAAAATAGTTTAAAGTAAAAGGAAAATTTATGAGTCATTATAAGACAACTCTTATAATATACAAATTTAAATACGATTCACGATTATTTTTCTACTGTAATCAAATTTTAATATTGTTCATTATCTATTTAATATATTTATTGCAAAAAAATATTCAATATATAATATTTCAGATTTTTTTTATTATTGAAATATTAAAAAAGACAGTAAGTTAAAATGAAATATATAATAAAATTATTTATATAAAAGATATTCAGATGTGTGAAAAACGCATGTTAGAGAATTCTAATAGAATACGCAATAACCAATCGGAATCCTGTTATTCGAACACATACCGTATAAATAGATTTATATATACGAAAATTTGTACACGATATTCTCTTTTTTTCAATTTTCTTTATTTCATATACTATGATTATAATATTGATTTAGAACGAGTAGGTTTTGATTTTTCAAATGACGCACACGTGTAAGCGCAATACACAAATAAACAATGACACAATAAATTTTCTACTAACATCACGTATAATAGTTCAGTATAGATTTTTAGTATTCCAATTCTTTGTTGGAACAAAAGAGATTGCAAAATATTCATAAGAATTATGACAACGATTATATTTTATCAAATAAATTACGTTGAAATTTCTGTAAGATGAACATATTTTCTTATATGAGACACTCGCGGTTTTCACAAGAACGAC
Organism: Leptonema lineaticorne; assembly: GCA_024500535.1. Lineage (NCBI taxonomy): Eukaryota > Metazoa > Arthropoda > Insecta > Trichoptera > Hydropsychidae > Leptonema > Leptonema lineaticorne. The sequence goes on from JANIJI010000007.1 coordinate 1,058,223, forward strand.
GCGTACGACTGAAAAAAATCTATGAATAAACATTTTTTTTCACTGATGATAATTTTTATATACAAAAAAAAAACACACTCAAAAACCTTTGTATATCGTTCGATTCGCATTTGAAAAACTCGTATACGATATATTTATATAGGCATACACGAAATATATAACGAAGTAACGTATATACATATATACAAGTACATGATGTATTTTGTATGAGAAACGTCAAATTACCTCATATTTGACAGTCAAATAGAAGTCACGTGATCAAAGATGGACGACGAGGGGGGTGTACACTTTTGTCGCGCGGGCGGAGGGAGACAGATCTCCCGGTGAGGTTTGTTTCACAAAGAAAACGCGATGCGAACGCGCGAAAGAACGAAAAACGCCCACCCTCCACGAACGGCGCACGGTTACTGACAGCCGTGCCGTTCTCTTCGGTACAAACAATGCAAATTGCGAACACCCCCCTCCAACGTCGCAGCCTCTCTTCCACGAGATCGTCTCTCTCGCTCTCCGTTACGCAAGTTTGTATATTGTTCTCGTTCTAACCCGATTCCCTTCGGCGTCGTCCCCCTCTTGCCGTTTCGGCCATTGCGTCGCCGCGTTAACTCTTTGAGAGGGTAGACGTCGTCCGGATCTATTTTTCTATAATAATATTATTTGGCTGAAAGAAGTACAATAATGACCGTTATCTAATTTTTTTAGAATTTATTTATTTTCAAATTCACTAATTAACATTGATTATCCGACATGAAATCATCATTAGAAAAATATTTAGCAATATACCTAATATAATATAAAAAATATTTTAAAAGAAATTAGAAAATATTCTTATGAGAATACAATTGGATTATATAAATAAAAATCAGTATGAAAATTAAAATTCATATTTGAAAGAAATAAAATATAGAATAATTTTTGATTTATCCAATTAAATATTTAAAATTTTTTATTTATTTCATTTTATGACAATTTTTTCTCAAAATTTCATAAACAAATCTTCCTTGATTAATAATAAACTTCATTAAGAAAAAAATAAGGAGAAAACAGAAAAAAAGATATTATTCCACTTGGTTGATTTTAAATACGATAAATCTCGTTGTAATTCGAAAAAGTGACTCATGTGGAAGAAAGGGAATTTCGTTTTATAAAAATTTGCAAATAAATTATTTTTCACACTAATTTAACAAACGAAACGATTTATATCAATAAATATAAAATATTTTATTTTCAATGAAAAAGGAAGGACACAACTTTTCACAAAATTCTCAGATTTCTTGATCTGCGGTTTTCATCAATATTTTGTAATTTTTTCAAATATAAATTGACATCGATAATTTAATACATTTTATATATTAAACATCGTGAATCTGAACTATAAATTATATAAACACAAGACTAAAGTAATATTTATCAAGTAAATTAAAAATATTAATATTTAAAATATTTCATTTTCAGTAAAAAGACTCGCCATAATTTAAATATGATTATTTTAATTCAATACAAATTTTGTTAAATATTAATCAGAAGAATAGGCGATACTGATTTTATATCTTTTATAAAGATATCGGTTCTATCATATATATTTAATCTACGAGCAAAATTATATTAATATAATCAATAATATTTTGTAATTTTCATTATTTTCAATTTAAATTCATTTATCTTGCGCGATTTTCGAGTAATCAAGTAATCGTTAACACGTTCACAAGTTACACGTATAATTATTTTCATTTATATATCTTAATATATTTATAATTGTGCAAAATTATTTTTTAGTATAATGTATATAATATATATAATAATCGTTAAAAAATATTTTCTATTAAATATATAATTAATTTTATACACAGTCATAGGTATTTGCGGAGTTAGCAAAAAAAAAAAATCAACCCTTCTTTGGCACAAAAAAAAATAAACATTTTCAATTATTTTTAAACGTCTGAAATTAAAAGTAGTTCTGAAGAAAGTAAATATTTTTTTTATAATGCATTTATAAAAGATTCTCAAAATATAAATCGTACACTTGTTTTTTCAGCAAATACTTTTTTTAATATTAAATTTATTTATCCATTTAAAAAAATAACTATCATCAATCAATATCCAAATTGGTAAGATTTTTTTTGTGACGTCATATTCCAATCGGATTCCAATCGGATTTTTCAGGTCGTCTCACACTGAAACAATTACACGGTATATATCCATAGTTATAATGAGTGTTCCGAACGAAACGTTTCGGTTTATTTTGGCAATAGAACCAGTGCACGTGCACTTAAAATCGGCGTAAAGCGAAACGGTGCTATATAGTGTTGTTTCGTTCTCATCGATTTTGTCGGGGGCTCCTCTCTCGTTCTTCTAACTAATACGCCCCGCGCATTGCGGATGTCCCGACGCAGGTGTCGTCAACCTTTCGAATCGACGGACACTAGAGCCGTATGAATGACGCCCCCGCGCGGACAAATTGTCGATTCTAAATTTGAAATTTTCTATTTTGTAATAACGACAGATCGTGATCGTGGGTTTTATATATCGTGAGAATATTTTATCATAAATAATATATTTTTTTAATAATTATGTTCGACTCCGCTGAAAGTCAGTAATATACTTTTTTAAATTATATTTTGAAACTGCGCCATCTATACTCAATTTTTATATTACAATGAATCAATTAATGAATTAAAAATTATATTTTCTTTCTTATTTATAAACATTTTAGTATATATAATAATAGTTTGAGATTCAACACAAAATTGATGACCAAAATTTATAAAAAAAATCTGATAAAAATAGCGAATAACCTCTACAGTTTATAGTATAGCCGTTATTTTTTTTTTTGTTTTTTGCATGCCATAGTCGAATTTTAAACATGCGCATACATTTTACGACTCTTGAAGATTATAAAAGAAAACAAAACGAATGCCTGAAGAGCGGTTTCATATTGCTGGTGCCGTCGTCCGCGGTCAAAACGTGGAAAATTACAACCATGACCCGCGAAACGTCTTCCTCTTTATGCCGGTCTCCTCGTCTGGCGCTGCTAACGCATGCGGGGTAAACCGGAAGCGCGCGAACTCGCCTCCATTTCAAACTATATGTTAATAAAAAATTGAAATTCAAAAAACGTTCCTAAAATCCAGTTAATTATCGATATTTAATAAAATAAAAAAAAAAGTAATTATTAACGTACGTCATGTGAATTATTTCGTATGCGATTGTCGTATTGTGATCGATGTATCTTTTGATATTAAATGATGTCATTTATATTCTTACAATTAGCGTAATTAATATCGATCTCAAACTATATTATTATCATAATCAACTCGTGGCATAAGTATTAGAATATAATTAAATATATTAGATAAATCGCTAGATGGAATTTTTGGATAGTTTAGATTAGAACTTTATCTTTTTGAATGAAAAAAAAAATATTTTTAAATAATGACATTCATGATATTTGTACAATTTATTAATGAAAAAAAGTGCATTTTAAAACATTACTTTTTATATATCGAATTAATCGTTTTAATTAATGATTTATTAAAAAAAAAAATTCTGTTTGAAGTGCTATTTAAGTAATAAATATATCATACATTTTAGATTATGCTGTAAATTTAAACGGAGATTCTTAACTTTTTAATAAACCTTAAATCTGTAAATATGACTTTATATTGTTTTGATAATATTTTATTTATACACTAAAAGAATGTAAAACCAACAGGTAAAGGAGTGTTAAAATTGATAACATGCACTCTAACAATTATTAATAGACAATCGGTATATGTAATTTAAATAATTTCGATTTATCTAATAATTGGTTATTATGCAAATATACGATAGATCTAAAATGTATTATATATGTCCATAAGGCAACACAATTGCGATATTGTTTGTAGTGAATTATTCTGCAAAATGTGCGATTAATACACAATAGCACATTTGACCTAAATTTTGCACATTCAAACAAATGGCAAGCGGAATTTTTTTGCGAAATTAAAACGGGGAATCAAAATGCAAAAAAAAAACAACAAAAAAATGGACCGCAATTTTTCATGTAAAAATTCGCATATTTTTGTAAAAAAAAAATTACGATTGAAATTTTGACAACCCTGAATTTATTAATAATTTATATATTAGAAATTTCAATCTATTATAATATAATATATTGTTCAAAATGAATTCTAAATTCGTTTTGTTATAAATATATTTATATATTTGTTAGTTACTCTAAATTTAAACCGTTGGCTATAAACAAACATAAACCATGAATCAGGGATGAAATCGAAAGTGTTATCGCAGTGCGATTTTATCAAAATAATTTTAATAAATATAAAATATCATTATACTAAGAAAGTGAATACTAGTGAATCTAAAAATTATTACATTCAAAAGATTATCATTTCATTTCATATTATTATTATTATCATTTCATAAGACAATTTTGTGCGAGAATTTATATTCAGATCTATATCGTTTCTTTTTTACTTTCATTCAATAATTTGATTCCAGTTAATTTTTATAATGATATAATCATTTTCTTTTGCACTTTTTTTTTAATACGAATATATGTAGTTTAAGCGTTTAAAAAAAAGTATATCGGGTTGTTTATTATCAATTTTGTCAATTGCCCCAATTTAAGCCGTTCAATGATTTAACTGGTGTGCGACTCAAGTGTATTTAATCGTTTATTTAAGGATTTAATAGGGTCATTTAAAAAAAAAAGAAAGGTCACGAGTACAATGTAGTCTTTTTAAATCGACACGTTTAAATTTTCAATGTGATTCATATGATATCGATATCATTTTAATAATACAAAAACTAGATATTTAAATATACCGATCAAAAATTCAGACTACAATTCGGCAAAATTTTAAAATATTTTTCGATTGCAAATTATTTATATAAAAAAGAATGTGAAAATTGGATAAAAATATTTTTATAGATAAATTTATACGTTTGAATTCATATTTAATTTGAACGGACAAAATTTAGTGCGGCAGTAAAAATTGCGTTTAAAAAAACCATCGCATTGTAACAACGTCAACGGCCAATATAAATTTTTAAGCGTTTCTAGGTTCATTTCGGGTCAAATGGACGTTTGAGGAATGCTTTTTTTTTCTTTTAACCGTTCGATTGCATGAATCTTCATTATTTATCATATATATTTCTGAAAATTTGCGAATCAGTCAATTTTCAAATAAATTATTAACGAACGAATTGTTAACCCGTAAATATGTACGTACATACAGTAAACGGGTTAACAGTTCGTATATATATATATATTGTTTTATTTATTTTTTTAATGAAATGACATGATTTTCAGCTGAAAAATATACATATCTAGTTTTCATAATGAAAACGTAATTGAAACGATTGTTTTTTCATGTCAGTCGCATTTCAGGCGTTCGTAATATATCATGAAAAGTTGATTTTCCTCAGTCATAAATCTAAAACCGATATAAAAATATATAAATAAATTATGAAAATAACGGTCGTTCACACGTAAAGCAAACATTATAAAGGTGGATCCAAATCATTGCTTGCTCGTGATTTTTTATTATATATATATATGTGTGTGTGTGTGTGTGTGTGTGTGTGTGTGTGTGTGTGTATTTTTTTAAACTCTTGCGTTGTTAAAAATGTTAATGTTCTAAATCGACAAAAAGTATCTGTTTCTTTATTTTATTCTTAGAAAAGGAATTACTTCTATGAAATTTGATCGTGTCTTGCGATTAATTGTCTTTAAAGAAAAGATGATTCTGTTATATCTCATTAACTCAGATAAATGACTTAGTAAAACTATCTCAACTATTCTTTTAAATCAATATTAAATGTGCTTATTATTTATTGAATAATTAATATTTTTTCATAAACTTTTAAATAATTTAACCTTTTCAAAAAATATTTTCGAAATACCTAATGGTAATAGTAAGTGAGAAATTTATGACTAAAATATTATTATATAAATCGTACAAGTTTTCTTCCGAATGATAATAGTTAAATAATAATAATAGCATTTGAAATAAATTATGAAAATATTTAGATTATTAATTTATATAAAATATTAAAATCATAAACTTATAATAACATACAAACAAACTGACAGTAATGTATTGATCGTGGAATAGTTTAATTATCAACGACAGCGGATCGATTACTATTTTATAACTATTTAAAATTATGATTTACGTTTATGAACCGGTGTCATCAGCTCTTCGTACAACCTTCGAAACACCAAAATCTATTATTCGCCTTTAGAGAAAAGGATTTCGACGCATATAAAATCATAAAGCACCTTCGTCGTTCTCCGATATTAGACTTTATTATTTTTTTTTTCGTCTTTAACGTGCATGCAGAAAATTCGTAAAGCGCTTTCGGAAAAATTCCGATCGATTTTCCGGTAACGTTACGTCGTAAATTTTATGGCGTACGCCGTCTGGGAATAAACTGGGATTTTTTTTTCAACGCACATACTCCCGTACGATATTTTTGCATGTGATTCTTTTTTTCTTTTTTTTGAACGTGTTCCGTTTTAAATGGCGGCGTTGCGTGGCCATAACGCGCGCATATGCGACGCACGCGATTTCGCATGTTTTTCAATTTATTTCAACATTTATAAACACATAAATGCGCTCGTATGTATTGAAAATATAAAATACACGCGAATTAAAATACGATTAAAATAATAGACTTATTTTTGCATATTATTTGATTGTTATTTTATTTTATTATATATTTTTTTTTTTGAAAGAAAAATATATATTTCTGATAAGTCGGTTTTACATATTCCTTTTAGCGACATCGTTTAATTATTGTATTTTAGATATTTTTTCAATATATGTATATATACCATATACTACATAAATAATTTTAACTTAATATCAACAAAACAGTCATCATTTTACTAATGTAAATAATTAATTTACGATTTTTTTAATTTAATAATAATTGCAATAATATTTTTTTAGTTTTATTTATTGTTTAATATTTTTTTAAAGAAATTATCATAAAATCGAACACATATCATATGTTGATCTCTATCAAATTTAAATATTACAATGTGTACTTGCAATAATTTTTTTATCAATTAATAATATATATATATATATATATATATATATATATATATATATATATATATATATATATATATATATATATATATATATATATATATATATATATATATTAAAATTATCTTATTGTTCATTGCGTTTTTTTTTATAATTTATAAATCTACAAATTATTTTTGTTGATGCACTAACATCAATTTCAAAGTCTCATAAATAATTATATACAGAAAATTGAATTGATTTCATCCAATCACATTATTAAATCAGTAATGTTGTAATATTGTATTTTTCTTAACATCTGCACAATGTGATAAAGAAAATTGACGATTTGAGTATTATTTAAAAATACATGCAATATTTCGTTTTTGTATTATTTATATATTAATTATGAATATAATTATTGTATGTAGTATTTATTTTTAATAGTGATATAGTAAAAAAAAAGAGAAATCATAGAAAATTAAAATGGATTTAATTCAAATCAAATGTCAATATACATAAAATAAGATTTGTTACCAACTGGACTAATTGTAAATATTGTGTAATAATTAAATAAATACACGTGGAATACGAATTTATGTCACGTTAATGACCGTCGTACGAATTGCGGAAATTGAACTTCACTCTCGCGTGACGAAATGTCAATATATTTACTTTTATATCTATAAATTATAAAGGTGTATAAATATATACATACACACACAAATATATATATATATATATATATATATATATATATATATATATATATATATATATAGTTTCAATATGACTAAGAAAAAAAAAGTTTTTTTCCACATCTAAAATACTTTTTAAGCGCTTTTTAATATGTTCGCGACATAGGGAAAATGAACACGTGTTATGAAAATTTTGTTTCGCTCTGAAACTTTTCAGCGCTAATTCGTCAAAGTGTTCGAATGTTGAAACGAATTAAAAAAGTTTTTATTTTTAATATTTTCCCCTTTAAAATATCGACGATTTAATTTTTTTTCCCCCTCAGAATTATTACGATTTTTTTTTTAGTGAAACATCTGAAAATTTCCGATTAAATTAAATATTTCAAATCTGTTTTCTATATTTGTTCAAATATGCCATATAAATATATTATACTTATATTGATAATTAAATTTTCATATTAATGTGTATTTTTAGTATTATGAAATATAAATATTTAAAAAAATTATAAAACGTACTAATATAACACAAATGACTCGATTAAAAACGATAGTCACATAAAATATTTTTAGATGTTATTAGCGACGACGATAATTGTAGCTTTTTTTTATATAAAGCACAGTAATTTATTAAAAAATATTTTTAGAATAATTTTATAAAATACATGCATAGTACATATTTTCATTTTTCTAATGAATTTAACATTGACTTTAATTATTTAAAAAAATATTCGTTAAATAATGTTTGTGTGAGATTTTTTTAAATATTAATATAGAGAAAATGTAAATTAAAAATAATATTTAAAGAAAATTGTTAATATTATATAATTGAAATATTGATATATTAAGAATAAGTTTGAACATCATTTTTATTATATTATATATAAATTTATATTGTACAATATTAAAATAATTTTGAATCGCTTAATAAAATTTAATCTATAATATAATATAACCAATATTTTTTTTTACTTGTACAAAATTGTCACTTACCAAAAAATCTGACATCATTATTTACAGTAATTCTATATCATTACAATATAACGACGAATATAGAACATACATACATACATACATACATACACACATCTGGAAACAATGTGCCAAAATATACCAAAATTATTATTACATACACAGTAAGGGAGGAAGTAAATATATATATATATATATATATATATATATATATAAATAGAAAAAACAAGGTTTTTTTTAATAATCGACCTCAAACCGAGTGCTTTTCAGGTACATTCTGAGTGCACGCGCACCGAGTTTGCACCGAAACGGACCGATCGATGGAAGCGAAAACGTCGACTCGCAAACATACACTTCAACCATTATTCTCGTTCTAAAACACTGTTCTGTTTTATGTTTATATATGTTTATATACAAAAAGAAAAGTACAGTGGTGTCACGCTTTTATATAATGTCGATATATACCATATATACATAAATGACTGAATGAATTGAGAATGTCTATATATGACTGACAAAAGTGTGCTCATACAGGATTGACATTTTCCGATAACAATAATTAAAATTTCATTCATTGTTCGATGTCGCCGCCGGTGTCACGTTTATACTATTGTGATCAAATAGTAAGGTGAAATTGTCATTTAAAACTCTCGGGCAAAAACACGCTTTATATCGTTCCGCAACCACCGTATTCGCCTGATTTGGCTACGTGCGACTATTGTTTGGCTATTCGGCAATCTAAGATGGCCAATGCGGAAACGCCGTCTTTTGACACGATTGAGGAGATAATAACAGAATAGAAGAAGGTCTTGAAGGCTATACCGGAAAAAGACAATTCCTACTGTTTCAAGAATGAAATTGATTTGAAAGAATAAATAAAGAATTTACATTGTTATACAATTTAATTGAACTTATTGATCTTATTTAACTCAACACTAGCGATCATCACTTTTATTTTAATTTTTGACACCATTGTCCTAAACAAAGCTCACTAACTTATTTATGTAATCACAGTATGTTCTTTTTTATATATACAAAAAGTACAGTGGTTTCACGCTTTTATATAACGCTAGTGATGCTTGAGAATGTCGATATATGACTGAATAAACGGTTCTTTGTGTTTTGAACTGTGTATAACAGAACGTGTTTAATTATCCATGTCGTTTATTATTCGTACGAAGAGAAAAGAGATTTTTAAAAAATAGAATATTACTAGCATAAATCTTTAAAATGTCTTTAGAGATATTTAAAAACAAAAAATAAGATCTATATATGAAAAAAAAATCAACAAAATAAACTTAATTAACATAGAAGATGAAATCTATCATTTGATAGAATCAGTTACCAAATAATATCTCTTTGTGTACAAATATTCAATTTTCATTTCTGAAAGACAAAATTAGACTTTTTCAGAATTTAAATTATGATTTAATATAAATTATTTATCAAATTTTTCTTAGATATTGAAATATTTTATAGGCATTAAATTTATATATAATTGTCAAGATTTGACAAGAATCATATTGTAAAATAGTTTTTTTTTTATATAGATAAGATATCGTAAAATTCTGAAAAAGCACGTAAAATTCAATCAAATCATCAGATATAATATTAGAAAAAAAATGAATTTTGCTAAAAATACGATTGATAATGTATCCATAAAGCGGTGTATAACTGTATATTATGGTATAACCGTAACATTGTAATAAATTACTATATAATAAAACAAAAAAATATATATATACGAACTCCCAAATTACTTACCATTGACGTGAAATTCGGTCAACACGAGCTTTTATCCGATTGTAACTTTTATACTTATTAAACACATGAATGAATATAACGGATTGGAATATATTATAAATTAAAATTTAATTTTGATAAATTTATAGTAATTCGACAATAATTCTCAAATTGATCAATTTATATCACTTGTAAATTCTATAGAAGGACCTTGGCTTATCTAGGACTGTCGCTCTTCTGATTTATTTTTATGGAACATATTGTACATTATCCTAGGTCAAAAAACATATTTTTTTTTTTATTCATTGTTACATTATATTCTGATGTAATTCGAGAACAATAATATAAAATTTAAATATGTAATCGTGATAAAAATCGTACAATTAATATAAATTTAACGATTACAACAATGTTGCACCAAAGTTTGCCCGTTTTTTTTTATCAATTGCATCTTAAAAAAAATAGATTGAATTGAATTTTTTTTTAATAAATGATAATTAATATATTTGAGATTTATTTTAATTTTGTATAATGATGTAATTTTGTACAAAAAGATTAGAATTGTGTGATATTTTGAATATATTTGAAATTTTTAGTTCAATTCGATTTCAGAGATCGCAAACTTCTTCAGACTTTCGCGGTCTAGATTATGTTACATAACAGTCGAATACGTTCACGATGTGACCGCAGCCTCGGCAATAAATATGTAAAATCTTTAAAACAGGAAATACGCAACGAATATAGGTCACCGATAACCCTTTGTTATTATCAGAAAATGGGTTAATATATATATATATATATATATATATATATATATATATATATATATATATATATATATATATATATATATATATATTTATATAAGGAAGAGCGAAAAAACATGGTACATATTAAATGTATGATAAACGGAAACAAAGGATGTAAAAATGATAATCGTATAATATGTATATTAAAAAAATGTATATATATATATATGTACTTTTACTGTGTGTATGTAATAATAATGAGTCAAATGTAAAGTCCACGAACTGAAATTTAATTGTTAAACATGAATCAGCATTCAGTTGCTATCTGACATTTAAAAAAAGTGGCTCATTCACGAATGAGACAATCGACGTGAATAATTTTCGCCGCCATTTTTCGCACGGATAATGAATTTTATTTGCGAATTTAATTGTCCCTCGTGAACTTCCAGATGACTAAAGTATGGAATTGTAATCCTGCAGGATGCTAATATTATTTATATATAAATCTAAATAATTCTTTATTATATATTTTCTAAAAAATCCATACTGTTTTCGATATCAGTGACCGAAACTTCATACATTTGATATTGCCGCCGGTGTCACGCTTATATACAATTTAATTTAACTTAATATCCTGTTTTTTTTCGCTTAATTCGACATACGTATACTGTAGTTTAAAATTATTATTTTTTGTATTTGAAGATTGGCAATCAACGTTTTTATTTTAATTTTTAACGCCGCTGCACTAAACAAAGCTCTTTAACTCAATTACCCATAAAATAAATAAAAATATAAAAATCATACTTTAAGCGATTTCTCATGATATAATAACACCTTTGAAGCACATATGTATAAATGACATATTCGATGAATAAGATTCTTAGATTTTTATAGTCATATCAGAAAAATGTTGATCTTATAATTTCAATATAAAAACTAGATTTATAAATTGTTTATGATTATTGCTCATAGAGAATATTGTAAATTTCGTATTCATTTGAATAATGTTTTATTGAAAAAATATTCCTTTAAATAAAAAATATAATATGGCGGAAAATGATAATAGAAATTTTGCATAATTTTATATTCAAATTATATTTCCTTGAATATGATTTATAATATTATTTTCAAGTTGATATATTTTTTTGAATTTACCTAAAATTAAGTTCAAAATATTTTTAAAAGATTATTAAAGATATACATTTAATATTATAATAAAAAAATGAAAAAAAAAACAAACCGATAAAAACCAATATCTCAATATTATTAAAAATTTAAAGCATTAAATATATAACAATAAAAATTAACAATTAATAATATAATCATATTGATAACGTTACTATTTAATATAAATTATAATAAATCCAATTAATTAACATTATCACGTAAATATTATTTTCTTTATACATTCAATTAATTTATTCCGCTAAATAATGAATAATTGAAATACACGTTCGATATAATCATATGTGAATAACGATCATTAATGAATTATCAATTATTTCATTATTGATTAATTATTCAAAACAATTACACGCCACGTGTAAATTCGAACCTCGTTTAATACTTTCAATAATTAATATAAAAACCAAATATTATAAACGATATATATATATTAAACGATATATATATTAAACGATATATATATTAAACGATATATATATATCGTTTGAACTTTCGAGTGCAAAATGCGAGGCCGGTCAAAGTGCGAAGCCTTACAGGTGGTTTACACTCGTAAATTAATACTTTAAAACCGTCGTAAAACGATATATATATATATATATATATATATATATATATATATATATATATATATATATATATATATATATATATATATATATATATATATATATATATATAATTTAAATATGGATTTATTTATTTGGAATATTTTTTTGTTTTAATTCTATCAAAAGTAAATCGTATTTTATTGAATTATTATAGCTCGTAGAAATATTTCAGAACGACTTTGTCGTGTCGCAGATCGAAATATATAACATCGTTAAAACATTCGTATGTTTTGTTATTGTGTTGTTGTTATAATATTAGTTTGTTATTGTACACACACACACATGTATATATATCAAATAGGGCAGTTGAGAAATTGCTATGATGCAATTTTCTCGAAGGACAGTCATATAACGATATCAATTAAAAACGACGTCTTATAATAATACCGACTCTATTATTTCTCGATGTAATAAAATATCAGTAATTATGAATAATAGACAAGCAGCTGAAACGTAAAAAAAAACATGGACAAGAAAATCATTAAAATATAACACATATCTATACGAATTATATTATAAATTATTATAAATTAATTCGTTTATCTGTTATACACATATCTGTTTTTAAATCATTAATTTATTTTATTATCATTAATTTAAATAAATAAAAAAATATACTCGTTTTTCTGATATTTTTATATTAACTTTTGTTTTTTTTTAGTTTTATATTATATTATAATCTAATACAGAATATTCATAGTTACTATAATCATTTTGTACATGATTATAGTTTTATATAATAACTACAATAAGATTTGCCAAACAAAAAAAAAAACTACATTTATAATATATATTATAATATTTTATATAAAATATTAAATTTATATTAAAATTAAAAAGAACCATTTATTTCATAGAGTATGATGATTTTTTTTATTTTATATATGAACTAAAGCTCTACTATTATTAAAAAATGATATCGATATTAAAAATTCATAAAACTCTAAAATACGACGGTTGATCAATGAAAATAAAAATTGCATAAATTTCAACGGTGTGCAGTTTAAACTTGTATCACATTTATAGGCGTTTATGTCCGTTTTAATCAATACTGTTCCGTCTGCTATCATAAAAATATTATTATACTTACTATGCAAACTTCAAAATCGTACACCGATGAATTAGTCATCACAATTTTTCACCTGATGACACCCAAAAAGTCTAATATAAAATAGGAAAATATAATTTTTACGTTTTTTATTATCGTTTTGTTTTATTTCCAGTTTGTTGTACGTTCACATTTATGAATCATCCGATGGATTCTCTAATTCGAAATCCGGTTATAACCACAAACTATTTCTTTATACTGTTGGTTAACAGTTCAGTGCACTTGTACTTGGAAGAGTTCGCGTGCACTCAAAATGCACCGAAAGTCCTTCCGTGTAAAGATAGATTGTTCTCAAACTGTTTGAAGAATTATTTTTTTAAATATATATAAATATATGAGATTATAGCGGTAATTCATATTAACTGTACGTCGTGACCACAATTTCCACACGTAATCAAATCAATATTGATGTTATTTGTGAAAAAAATATGTGGTGGTTTCCTATTGCTTTCATATATACGTGTTTACATAATCATTATTATCTATATTAAATAATATATTTTTTTTGTATTCTTAAAAATTCTTCATTAAATTTAAATACGATGAAAGATAGAATTGATGTGATTTTTGTTAAGAAAAAAACATGGCAGTTCTTAATTTAACTGTAAAAATATTGTAAATAGATATTAACATCGAACAAATCTAATTCATTTAAAAAAAAAAAACGTTATTTTAAATTTAATATAATTTTCTATTTTTAAAATTCTTAGATAATAACTGTTGAATAAAATCATATTTAATCAAATCAAGCAACAAAAGCCACAGATGATTTCTTGAATTATCAAATGTATTTTCCATTTGAAAAATTAGTCAAAATAAATGTGTAAATCTATTTACACGGTTTTGAACCGGTTTATATAAACAGCATTTTTGCAAACTTGTGCATATTCAAGTTTGAACTTTGCTCCTAAATAAGTCTACTGGGAATAGTAAACTATGGTCACTTTCCTTTTTAGACTTTAATATAAATAAACTTCGACTTTTATTACTATAATATACTATTAAACACACATAACTACCATTTATAATAATAGTGTTGAGGGTTTCATAGAGTTCAACGTCCTGAAAGGTTACATTTTCTGAATGTAGATAAATTAATAAATTATGTCATAAAAATTTATGCAAAAATAAATTGAAAAGGACATTATATCGAAATAGAATATAAAATTAATAAACTTATCATTATAATATTGATTTTTGTAAAATATTTATAAAATTTTCTTTACATTTCATAAATACTAACTTGTAAAATATAAACATGAGTTTAGTATTTATCGATCAATATTTTCTAATTTTATTTCGTGATCTGCTTTAGTAGTTCAATATTTGAAAATCTAACAGTAGAAGTTTCTAAATTTATTCATTTCATAACATGTAGTATATATCTAAAAATAATCGCATCTATAAAATCAGAATATTGATTTATATGTTTTAATATAATATTTTGAAAATCTATTTTAATTTAATAGTTATTCATTCGAATTCGTATTTTAGTTCCTCATTTTTCCGACGAATTGGAATTCATGTTGTAAAACGAATTTCTTCAAATTCAACGCATCTCAACTTTTAAAAACGACCGAATCGTTATGAAAAATGATGATTTCAAAATCTGTTTGGATAAAATATTTTAATGTACTTCAACTATTCGTGTGGCTTACTTTTATATGACATGACACAACAAATTTCAACACAGGAGCCTCATTCAAGAGTCTAAAGAGCCGCATATGATTCGTGAACATTTTTTTGACTATTACTTTGAGTTGACAAGAAGTAAAATAAAGTAATATAAAATATTTTTCATTTATAAATAAATACAAATATAATAAGACATTATTTCTATGGTTTCTAAAATAAGTTTTAATTTTAGCAATTTAAAATTAATTTATTCGTTATCTTCGCGTTTATAGTCGATGAGATAATATTATTAGAAAAAAAAATATTGCCATTCATTTCCGTTTTATTGCTCATAATATGATAATTATTTATTTTATTTCGTAAACCGACTATTGCCAGTATTGCTTTAAGTTTATTTCAGAAAATAACTTTTTAATGCCGTCGCCATAATTGGACTATATAACCTGCGATTTTCGTTCGTGATAAATTTTCATAACCGCGGAAAACTTGTAAAACTTTTCCTTATATAATAACGCTCGTTTACGAATTATGCCATTTTCCATATCGCGACGTAACGAAAACGATATATATTAAGGCGGCACCAAACCGCAATTTAAATTCCAAATATTTATTGTACAATTTTTTAATAATATAAATATTATATATAGTACCATATTTATATAAGAACTAAACGAATTTAATATTATTACCAATTTTATACAATTATTTTCATAAGCGAGACATCTATGTTTTAATTTAAAATATAATGAAAATTTAATCTTTCAGAAAAGATTTTATCTACTATTCTTCTTTTAGAAGGAACAGTTCTTTTTTCATAAGTTTCTCATCTGTCAAGTGTCTTCTTAAGTGTCTTCCTTTTCAAAAATTTTACATTTCATTGATTGGAGTTGATTTGACGATTCTGTTAAAGAATAAATTATTACTAAAAACAATCTAAAGAGAGATCCGGGTCAAATACTATTGTATCAATTTGCTAAAGGCGCCTTAAACAATAAAATATTTTATTAAAAATTGCTATATATATATATATAATTTTGACTGAAAGAGTTAAAAAGAACTAATCTAGCGCCGTCAGTTATTTTAAACGATAACGTAACAGATAAATAAATATACACATAAACCCTTATAACGCTAAAGGCACTTTACGGTATTCCTGGATCATTTTCCAATTCGGCTTTCGTTTCTAATCGTCAAAATAAATAAAAAAAAAAAGTAAAAACAAAACACGCAGCGTCGCCAAATACTGTTGAAAATAAAGAAAAACAACGCTAATATATTTCCAACACGAATTTTCAGCTGAAACTCGGAGTCAGCTTTCAAGGTTTCGCATGGACGAAAATAATCGAACCCTTCGTGATTATCGTGTTTATCGATTGGTGTTCGTGTGTCAAATTTAACGTATATTAAAAAAAAATGGAATAAAAAATATGCATGTTGTACATGATAATGATACATGTCGCAATGATAATTGAAGATGTGGTATTTGTTCAGTCATTAAACCCTTTTTATAAGGTTAACTCGATGCAGGTGAACTTTGGTTGCTCTTGCAAAATGTGTCAGTTTATTCTATATAATTCAATAAGCTAAATTGATCTACTTGGACAATTTAACAGTCGAGTTATTGTACGATATCTCAAAAAAATATTATATATTTATAATAAATATTAAAAATTTTAATTCTAAATAGTAAATATGAATATTATATAAAATATTCGAGTCTAATAAATTTGTTAAATTACTAATAGATTACTACTTCAAATTCTTGAAAATTTCTTGAATATTTGAATATTCTTGAATATCTTTATATAATCTTGATTATTATTATTAAATCATACTTCAGTAACAAATGATTAATATTCATAAATACTTATATATAATATTCATACATTTTAATAGTTAAATAGAAAAAATATTAAAAGCGTTTTAATAATATTATAGTACAATTTTATTGTTGATATTCATTATAATTACATTATTGTACATCGTTTAAATTATAATTTAAAAATTTGGAACATACATTAAATCACTTTAATGCAAATATTTGATAAAATTTTTCAAAAATATTTACCAGTCTTAAAATTGAAGATGTCAATATCAATAAATATATCTAAATGAGAATGAAGTATTAATACTAACAACGTAAAAAATATTAAAATTACTATCGATTTAAGTTTTCTTATACTATGAATATATTATAATAACTGCATTCAAGAAAACTGATCGGGCTCTAATTCATTTAAAAGAAAATAAATTTGAACGATAAATAATATATAATTTAATTTATATATATATGTATGTTGTAAAGATCCCTTTCTCATTGTTAAAAAACAAACAATAGTTTTTATTATTACAAAATAAATATCATATACTATGAAACTATCCAAATTATTATTATTTTTTTGGATAAATATTATAATTGCATTCAAGAAAACTGACCGGGCTCTAATTTATTTAAAAGAAAATAAATTTTAATTTATAAATATATGTATGTTGCAAAGATTTCTTTCTCATTTAAAAATAAACAATAGTTTTAATTATTACAAAATAAATATCAATTCTATTAAAAAAATATAATATATATATATATATATATATATATGTATATATATATATATATATATATATATATATATATATATATATATATATATATATAATACATTTTAATTTAATTATAATATACCTTGAGTCCACACTTTGACAGATTTGCTGCACATTCCATCACTAAATTTATCTTGGCTATGGGACCAAAAATTTGTATTCTCTTCCTGGTTGTAAATTACTTATCGTTGCTTCAGTAGATTTGGATGATGAAGCAGGAATTGTTCGCCAAACTTCCGCTTCCACAGGTTTATACCATAGACAGTATTCACTGTGTGGTTTTGAAACTGTTGAATGTATTGTAAAATTCAACAGTTTTTTTATAAAATATGATAAATTTATAATAATAATATTAATTGACTATTATTATTGAAAAAAAAACTAATTATATATATATATATATATATATATATATATATATATATACATACATACATATATATATATATATATATATATATATAATTTTTTAGTGACATCTATTGGGAAAAAATTGTACTAATGTATTGTAAATTATTGTAAATAAATTTGTAAATGAAATTGTAAATGTATTGTAAAAGCAAATTTTAACAATTAAGACTACATTTCAATGAAAAATATTTTTTAAGATAAAAAAACTTAATATTGTATAAATAATTATTTTTTTTATAAAATTAACATTCGATGATGAAAATATTTTATTTACAACGACATATATAATATAACAAAAATAAATATTTTTAAAATGTTATCTCATATTATACTATTATTAAATTTTAGTATTGTATTAATTTCATGAAATAAATATCATATCGGGTACTGACTGTAATAATCCACTAACAAGAAACTGGAGCCCATCAAAAAAATAAGGTGAATTTTATTTACGTTTTTAACACTCGCTTTACTATGTATACTAAGTACACATCGCTCCAAATAAACCTGTATATATCTATTAATACAATAAATACGGTTTTAAGATTTTAGGTAATCCTCAGTCATACATTTGTCTTCTTCTTCCTTACGCCGTCTCCTTAAGAAGGTTGGCGATCCACACGGCCAAAGAAACCTTTGATACAGCCATACGAAAAATTTCCATTGACGAACAGTTGAACCAACGACGAAGATCTTTAAGCCATGAATTTTGACGTCTTCCAACTGATCTTTTCCCCTGAATTTTTCCTTCCAAAATTATCTGGAGAAGCCTATATTTATCATTTCGCAAGATGTGGCCGAGGTATTGTATTTTCCTTAATTTGATTATTTTTAATACTTCAGGATTTTTATTCATTTTTTCCAAAACCTCTTTATTTGCTACTTTGTCGGTCCAAGATATTCTTAGTATTCTCCGGTAGCACCACATCTCGAAAGCTTCCAGACGTTTTTCGGTACCAGGGTCTAGTGTCCATGATTCAACACCATATAGAAGAACAGGAAAGACATAACATCGAAGCATACGTAATTTTAATATCATGTCAGTGCTTCTAGATGTTAAAAATTTCTTCATGGCTATAAATTGCGTTCTAGCTTGCTCTATTCTAGAACGGATCTCCTTCTTGGGGTCGTGGATTGCTGTTATGTACGTCCCCAAGTATCTATAAGACGTCACTTGCTCAATCTGTTCGTCTTTTATGTATATCTTTGTTGGTGTTGGCTTTTTGGAAAACACCATTGTTTTCGTTTTCGCCGTATTTATGGACAGTCCATATTCTTCACTGTAGGCTGCTAATCTATTCATAATTAGTTGGAGTTGGTCTTCATTTTTGGCAAGCACTACAGTGTCATCCGCATATCTAACATTTGTTATTTTCGTTCCGTTCACGATCACTCCTTCAAACTCCTCGTTGATGACTTCGTTGAAAAATGCTTCGGAGTAAACGTTGAACAGAAGCGGCGATAATATGCATCCCTGTCTAACCCCCTTCTCAATGGAGACGGCTTCCGAAATTTCATGTCCTAATTTCACTTCCGCTGACTGACCCCAATAAAGATTTCCTATGATGTTTCTATCCTGAACATCGACGTTACATGACTCCAGTATTTTCATTAATTTATCGTGTTTGATACAATCAAACGCTTTCCTGAAGTCAATGAAACATGCATGTATCTCTACATTCATGTCTCTACATCTTTGTCCAAGAACATTCACAGCAAATAAAGCCTCTCTAGTCCCGACCCCACTTCTGAACCCAAACTGATTATGACTTAGATGTTCTTCACATTTTTTGAAAATTCTTGTATGAATTATTCTTAGAAATATTTTTAACATGTGTGACATCAAACTTATTAATCTGTAGTCATCGCAGTCTGTGGCGTTTAGTTTTTTTGGTATAGTAACAAAAGTAGACCTTAGCCAGTCATGCGGAAGTACGCCAGTTTTATATATTTGATTAAAAAGCGAAGTAATTACATCTATACTTATACCATCCTGATGCGCCATAATTTTTATAATTTCGGTATGAATATTATCTGGTCCAGGCGTTTTATTATTTTTTTGTAATTTTATGGCGTGAATCACCTCGCTTTTCGTCAAATTTCTCCAATCCGTTAGTTTATACAATGGAGGTGTATTATGTCTATAATCGTGAAATAGATCTTCAACATAATATTTCCATCGTTTCAATTTTTCATCCGGACCAACCAGAATTTTTCCACTCTCATCTTTCAGGATTGCACTGTGGCGTTTGTAATTTTTACCGGTTATTTCTTTAATTTTTTTATGCATATTGAAATGGTCGTACTTTTTTTGTAAAACTTCCACTTCATAGCATTGGTCTTGAATCCAACGGTCTTTCGCCTCTCTGCATTTTTTCCTGATGATATTGTTGAGGATCTTATATTTTTCCTGATTGGACTTATGTTTTCTTCTTTCATCCATAATTTTTAAGATTTCGACTGTCATCCATCTTTGTTTTGCTTTCTGCGTTGTTGATATTTTTATGTTAACATTTTTATGCATACATTTGTGCGATTAATTAAAATATAATATTTTTATAATTAAAGTTTATTGGGTGGATAGAGGATGATTCATCAAAGTCGGAACGAAATCCACTAACTTATACGATCGCATTGTGTAAAAAATAAGGTGTATTTTTTTTTATAAAAAACGTACTCTGTGATAAAAAAAAAACAAAGGTGAATTCGACCAAAAAATATAGTGAATCATTTACATTTGTATAGTTATATAAAAAAATCAGCTTTTTTTTTGATCGAATTCACCTTACTTTTTGATTACGCAAGATTTTCAATATAAATGTGTGTTGTATCAAAAAGCAAATGATATTTAGAAAAACTTGTTGATGAACACGGTTCGATAACACATATTTCTTCTAAATCAACTTCACTATAACCTGTGTTAGTATTTATATATTTTTTTTTAATAAAGTTGCTAAGAAACCCTGATTTTTTAAATATTTGCGTCTTTCGCAGCTTTACGCTTTCGTGTTTGGGTACCAGATATTTTCTTTTTCCGATTCCATGTTTACTTTAAACGCAAAAAAAATAAATAAATAGACTAAGCAATCTAAATATTTCGTTTATTAAAATCAACTTGCAGATTTTAGAAGTAGGATGTCTTGAATTAATTAGAAAGTATTTTTCTTAAGCACTAAAATTAAACTTGTAAAAAAAGTTAATGCCTTACCCTAAGCAGTGCTCGCGCCAAATGAACGTATCCTACTGTTTATATTATTATATTATATCTATGTCATCTAACAGGTCATCTATTATATTAGTATAAATAAATATATTATACATACTTTTATAAAAGTATTTTCATTGTTTTTCATAGGAAATAATTACCAAGATGTTAAATTAAAATTATGGGTGGTATCTACTGATATCACATTACAAACAAAATATGTATTTTATGTCTCTGTATTCATAGTTAAGTTAGATTATTTATTGTAATTTATTAAGTATTGTAAAAAAATTATAGTATATATAGGAATTTTGTGAATGCGCCCCCTTCGACGAGACGCCCGCATGCGTTGAATATCCTTTTCAGCCGGCCCTGGTTAAATAGAAATAATATTAAAAGCGTTTCAATGATATTATAGTACAATTTTTATTTTACTAATAATTTTTAAAATCAATAAAAATAAAATGGTACGACATTATGATTTTGTTGTTGATATTCATTATAATTAAATTATTGTACACATCGTTTAAATTATAATATAAAAATATGGAACATACATTAATATTTTAAAACATGAACAATGATAAATACATACATAACCATTAAAAATAATACAATAATATATCTAAAAATATGATTATTATACAATACATAAGAGCATTTCTAAGTCGAGCATTAAATCGCTTTAATACAAATATTTGATAAAATTTTTCAAAAATATTTTCCAGTCTTAAAGTCGAAGATGTCAACGTCAATAAATATATCTAAATGAGAATGAAGTATTAATACTAACTACGTATAAAATATTAAAATTACTGTCGATTTAAGTTTTCTTATACTATGAATATATTATAATAACTGCATTCAAGAAAACTGATCGGGCTCTAATTCATTTAAAAGAAAATAAATTTAAACGATAAATAATATATAATTTAATTTATAAATATATGTATGTTGTAAAGATCCCTTTCTCATTGTTAAAAAACAAACAATAGTTTTTATTATTACAAAATAAATATCAATTCTATTAAAAAATCATAATTACAACAATAGAATTGAAATATATATATATAGTTTCATATAAATAATCTTTTTTTTAATTATATCATAGAAAAAAAATAAACTTGCTTCATCTGTCACATTTTGCTCAGTATATAATTTTAATTATACTCGTCATTATCCATTTTTTTGTTATCCTTCTGAGTTTCACTTTTTGCCCTTCTGATTAATCTGTGACGAGAATACCAAATTATCGCTCCAATTAAAATTAATAACAGAATACATCCAACTCCTGCAACTGCAGCCCTTATTCTTCCATATGCTGGAACGTGAACTGATATTTTGTCACTTGTAGCTCTGACATCATGAAATGAACACGATTCTACTTCAAAATGATAAACTTCATCTTCTTCCAGATCTTTAACTAAGAATAAAAATTACATTTTAATGTTAAATTTTTATTTGAATTAATATGATGAAAAATATGCTCACTTAAATAGAAATTATTTGTAGTTTCCACAGTTCTTATATTATATCCTTTTACTCCTTGTGACCAACGTACAGTATATACTCTTAAAGAGTCTCTTCCGTGACTTGGAGGAGACCACTTTAATAAATAGCCATCGGCTGTTAAAGTCACACTTAAATTTCTTGGTGGTCCTAATTGGGCCATGGATTCGAGAGGTTCTCTTGGAGCATGTGTGACAACTCCATTACTACCTGAGATTATTATATAAACCAATTATTATCATATTAATAAAAAATACATTTTAATTTAATTATAATATACCTTGAGTCCATACTTTGACGGATTTGCTGAACATTCCATCACTAAATTTATCTTGGCTATGGACCAAAAATATGTATTCTCTTCCTGGTTGTAAGTTACTTATCGTTGCTTCAGTAGATCTGGATGATGAAGCAGGAATTGTTCGCCAAACTTCCGCTTCCACAGGTTTATACCATACACTGTATTCACTGTGTGGCTTTGAAACTGCTGAATGCAAAATTGTTACAATAAGAAAAAATGAATACAAAAAACTTCAAACGATTAATTTATTATAAAATATGATGAATTTATAATAATAATATTAATTTACTATTATTATTGAAAAAAAACTAATTTATATGTATATATATATATATATATATATATATAATATATATATATATATATATATATATATATATATATATATATATATATATAATATATATATATATATATATATATAATATATATATATATATATATATATATATATATATATATATATATATTATTTTTTAGTGACATCTATTAGGAAAAAATCGTACTAATAAAATATTGTAAAAGCAAATTTTAACAATTAAGACTACATTTCAATGCTAAATATTTTTTATGATATAAAAACTTAATATTGTATAAAAATTATTTTTTAATCAATGCAAAATGAAATTGTCTTGATTTTTTTTATAAAATTAACATTCGATGATGAAAATATTTTATTTACAACGACATATATATATATATTATAATATAAATAAATATTTTTAAAATGTTATCCCTCACTGTAATATTATTATATTTTAGTATTGTATTAATTTCATGAAATAAATATTATATTAGGTACTGACTGTAATAATCCACTTACAAGAAACTGGAGCCCATCGTAGTGTAACAGATTCCGAGGTACTAGTTGCTGTTAAATTATATGGAACTCTTGGTGGAATATTTTCTATCATTAATTCAGTTTCAGCTGTAATCGTCGCTGCTTCATTGCTGGCTGAACATAAATAAAATCCTCGATCTTCTTCTTCTAATTCACTTAAAGTGAGATTACCTTCTTGTAATGCATATCTACCCTCTGGTAATATAGAACCATCCATCTAAAATTAATCATTACGCATCAGTTTCAATATAATATTATGATTATTTAAAAATGAAGATGAGAATTGATTACTTTTGTCCAATTTATAGATGCTTTATACGCTTTATCTGCATTGATGCTTTGTGCTTCACATGGCATTTCAACTGAGTCACCCAACTTTTTAACGTATATACTTCTGGGAATTGTTGTAAACGAAGGCGGTCGCTGAACGATGACTTTGATCGACGGTGATGGACCTTCTGTACCCAGAGCATTGATCGGAGTACACGTGTACGTTCCTGCATGATTGTCATTAACCTGCAACGACGCTAAAATGTAAATAATTTGTAAACAGTAAGATTTTTTCTTGTAAATTTGTAAACAGTAAAAATTTATTAACGCGTACCTCCTCAAAATATAGGCTACCATTTGGTTTAAAATATACACGGGCCACATTAGATGGATGATAAAGAAAACCATCTTTTAACCATTGCAATGAAGTTAATGCTGGATTTGCACGAAAATGACAGTCCAATATTGCTGGTCTACCATATGGTAAATATATTTCTCGTGGAGTAAAAATAACTTTAGCTTTATCTAAAAAGAATAAAATGTTGGAATAACACATTAAACATATAATTATATATAAAAAGATATATTTCAGAATCAGAAATAATCAACTCTTACATTGAACATCAAGATAAGCACTTGCACTTTGAGAATAACCAGTAGAATTTATCACTTCACAAGTATATTCACCCAAATCACCCATAGCTGTTGGATTAATTGATAGTGATCCATTTGGATTAACCCAGGATCTTTGAGATAAATCTGATATATTAGAAATTGGTATACCATCTTTATACCAACGTACTGAAATATCAGTTTCTTTAATAATACATGGGAAAAGAACGGCATTATTCTCTATAACTGTTTGATTGATAGGAGGTATGCTGATTAAAATTGGTCCTATTGAGAATATATATAATGAAATCATTTATAAAAATATTACTAATAATAAATTATAAATTAAAAAATACCATCAATTGTAAGATGGAACCATGTGCCATTATTTCTGGATATTGGAGTTCTGTTAGGAAATATAACTTTACATTCATACCATCCAGAATCAGTTTCTCTTATTGCTGTTATATTTATTGAACCATTTCCATAGTTGCGTTGATTTTTATCAATGCGTACAATTCTATCTGTAAATTCACCAAATGTTTTTTCTTCGCCTTTATTCCAGGAGAATATTGGCTTTTTCTAAAATAAAGAAATAAATAAATATATTAGAACAAGTGCAAGTAAAAGTACAAGTACACAGTATGTGAATAAATACAGTGATACAAGTAGTATATGAATGTTCATATATTACATTAAAGGAATATATGCATATAAATCATGTTGGTTTCACATGTTTCAAAAACTAAACAGAAAAATTGGTGTAAGAGGCACTAATGACTTGGGCAATGCTTACAACTAATTTAGTTTTATTGTACCATGCGATAACTTATGTTTCAATTGATATGTCTTATATCTCCAACACGGATGAGAGTTGTCAGACTATTTTGGTACAATGTCAACACACGTACAATTTTTTTTTTACTTTTTTAAACACAGTGAAATGTTGGATGTCATTTTTTTCATTTTTTATATAAATATATATATATATATATATATATATATATATATATATATATATATATATATATATATATATATATAAGACAAGTAATAAAATATAAATTTGATTCATGACAACTGAACGATTGAAAAAAAAATAGGGTGACTAATTTTTTTATAATAAAATTGAAAAGGTCGTCAAAATTCTGACGACATCAAAAATATGTCCTTTTATCAATTTGAAAAATCTTAAAATCGATTAAAAACAAAAATTTACAAAAGGAGGACATTTTTCAAAGAAGGACTATTCTATCCAAAAGAGATCAATTGATCATCCTACTAATATGAATATTAAATAGATGATTTTTAAGTAGCTATATGAATAAATTATTACATCTGTTGATAGGGATAGATTTCTCATGTTATTAATCATCACATAATGAAATGGTATAATAAAAAATTCAATTCATACATTTCTCTTTAATCTTTCCAGAATTAAAGTGAATTAATTGACAATATATTAACATATTCACAAATGGAATTATTTTTGACGATCGGTTGAGTTTTATATTGTAATTCAATGTGATACATCCAATGACAAATTTAAATTGTGTCAAAAAAAAAATAGCTCCATCCTCAAATCGTATTGTTATTTTTTTGAACGAATCGCTGAATGACAGATTTTATCATATATATGTATATAAAATCAACATCCGTCAATATATAAATTCAAAATAAAATTCGTCCAATTATACATTTAATCACGTTTGCATAAACAATATTTAGACGAAGTATATCGTCCATAATAGACATTCATCATATAGTGAAGTTTATACACTTGGGATATTGTTATATAGAATGAGGATATTATTTAAAGTGAGCGCGTTAAACTATGACAAGCATATTGGCATTGTCATTGTTTCAATTACAGAACGTCCTTGGTTCGTGGAGTTTGCAGTTGCAGCTGTTTATGAAGACTATTGATGGAATTCAACTAAACGATCATTCAGTATTATTGATTGATGTTTTAAATATAAACAATAAATTCTAAATTTTAAATATAAACAATAAATACAAAATTAAATTAAAATAATATAAATTATTTCCAAATATGAATTTGATTTAATATGAAAATTTTTTAGATTTTTCAATGTAAAAAATAAAATGATATCAAAATAATTGAATTCATATATATGACACTTATCATTATAACGAGATATATTGTAGTTATTAAAAAATACAATAAATTAAATTTTCTAAGTTTAATCAACCGGTTGAACAAATTAAACGTTCAATCGTTAAAGATATTCCATCATGAAATGTTTACAATTCGTACGTTATATTTAATTTTATAGAATTTCTTGTAATTTTTAATGTGCTTTTGAATAATCATTGCACATAAAAGAAAACCACTCCTCTTGTTCCGGATCATTTGAAATGCATTCAATGAGCGATAGTTAATTTATTGCTTCAATCACAGTTCAAAAGACCAGAGCGGAGATGAAACACTGAATTAGTACTTTGTCGTTAGCAGGCAAACTGCTGATTGTTGTAGCACGGGCCACTTAGCAATTACATCCTGGATTCTTTTATTTTCTTCAAATACGATAGTATTTTAATTACTATCACGATTTTAACACGATTAATATAATATATAAATAGATAAAATAGTAACAGATTTAAAAAAAAAATAACATCATTAATAAATTAAATTAAATTATTCAGAATTTCAATTTAGTATTAAATGTCCTAAATGTAGCTAGATGTTTTTACTAGAAATCAAGTATAATAATTAAAATACAGCGTATTTTAACATTTAAATATATTTCATTGAATAAAACTGCACTTTAGAATTAACCGAGGTTCATTGTATGATTAACTGTAAATCCGCTTGTTGATTGTGGGTGTCCTCTTTTATTACAAATTGTAAACAAACAAATTGTTTTGAAGCTGTCTAGTGATTTTTGTTATAAATAGTATCATAATAAAATGTTGAAAGAAATAAAAAAAAATGATATTACAATTTCTGCAATATTATATAAATATTTAAAACATTTCAAAAAAACGAAATGGAGGACATTCAGGACATTTTGTTCTCCTTAAAGTGAAATGTGAAAAGTGATTTTATTGTTATTTTTACATGTATTCTGTGTGTTTTTTCAACATTTCTAACATAATTGATTTCAATGTACCAAAACGTTATAAAATTAAATTCGAAGGTATTCACAGGATATATAAATTGATGACGATGAACATGCATCATCAATGGAATGGCGAGCATCGCATACTTTACGAATCCAATAACGAATCAATTGTTCGCGTTTCATCCAGGAAACAATTAATTCGCACTGGATCCAAGTATCGGATAAAGTAAACGGCTATACTTTCTAATTAGCGTTAACGAATTTTAACACATGATATCATCGTCAATTTGGGTCGATTAGTCTTCCTAACTAATCTGAACAATGCGATTACACATTTTTTTTTTCTCGTGTCTAATTGACGGTGTCCGAGTAACGATTTAGTTGAATACAGTATCGTCCCTCTTTCTTCTTCGTCGTATCAAAAACGTTTTTCATAGGAAGACAAACGGCGAACGCGTCTTAAGCAGGAAATGTCCACGGATGAAGTCATGACTTGGACAGAAGAAGAGCGGCCCACGTTTCATGATTGATGCGCCACTTTATGCTGATTTAGTATAAATATACGCATCGCACTCAATTAAATGTTCTATGCGCACATATTTTATGAAAACTCATAATTGCTTTAAAAAGTCATGTCTACTTTTACTGATGACTGGTTATATAATAATATATGGGTCATATAAATGTGTATAATTTGTGCGGTTTAAATTAAATGTGTCATTGTAATGGCATTTTTACATGTTACATCATTTTTACACATCGAACGTCCCATCTGATATCAACAACAATATCAATATTTATTTCAACCTTAAACAAGGAAGTTCTAGAATTTTGCATTTTTTCAGTAATATAATGTCTAAAATTTCTATTTATGTTAAAAATAAAAATTATAAAAATTTCATTTCAATTACAGTATTGTGAATTTTAAGAATTACATAATTAAGCATAAATAAATTAAAAAAAAAATACGTCGCAGTTTGAACTCGATATTGGAGTATGTGATTGTTGAGTTAATCAGAGAAGGAGACAGAAGTGATGACTTCCTAAGCAATGCAGTATTAAAAATTTCAACCCGGTAATTTAATATATTAGATAAGAGAAAAAGCAAAATAATATCATTTTTTCTAATATTTTGTGAATCTAATTAATATATTTTTTATTATTTTTTTTAAAAAAAAGTGACAAATAGTAAACTGTATATTATTTTCAATTTCCTTTCATTTAACTTAGTTTGAGATTTACAATCAATCTATAATTTAAAAAGTAGTTTAGATTTATAATAAATTTTAAGAAAAATATATTATAATATTTTAGAGATATTAAAGCCGCTTTTATTAAATTTAAATTCAAATGGTTTTTAAAAAACAAATATTAGAAACATTTAATAAATTTTAATATAAACTGTGTCTTTCTAATATATTTAAAAATTTCAATAGGAAATTATGAAATATTTAAACTTTTATAATGGTGAACTAAATATAATAGAATAGACTTTTGTTGAATTTCCAAATCGTGATAATAATAAAAAAATATATAATTACGGTTTTTTTGAATAACGAGTTTTGCGATTATTTAAAATTAAAAAAAATCCATTATACTTAATGACAAATTTAACCATTGAAATGCAAAAGCTCTTTTTTACTTTGTAAATTTTTAAACTTTATTTGTGCAAATTCCCATTGAGGACATTCGAACAATTACTGAATTTATTTAAATATAATATATATATATATATATATATATATATATATATATATTAGATTTTATCTAATAAGAATATAAAAACAAATATTTCTATAAAAATGATGCAATTTTTCTATTATTATTTGTAAAAAATGAATAATATCCAGAAATTTCAATTCGCTAAAATCTTCATTATTTATAAAATTTTCTGTTACACTTTTGATAATAAACTATTGTTGTCTTCATGAATTAATTGTATTTATCAGAAAGGTTTAATAAATAGTATATTTTTAATACATTTTCTTACATAAAATGTTTGTTGTTTATATTTTGCAACGTGATATAATTAGCTCACGAGTATTATTGTAAATTGCGGTTGAAAATAATAACTGCAACATGAATGAATAATTATATCATGTGAACGAGATTTAGTTATAAATAAAATTTTGATGATTAAATTATATTAATGATAAATGTAAATAAAGTCGTATTCGTCTATTTGAATATTTTTACTATAAATTATATTTATTTCATGCATTTGAAAAATATAAAAATGGTTTAAGTTTCTTTAAAGTCTGAAAACCATCGCTCACTAAAGTAAATTTAATTTTCAGCACTATTTTCTTCCTAAATTTTACAAAATGTTTTCAAACTAAAAGTTAATCGATTTGAACATTAACTTTTCTAGTTGCGTTTTTAGTTTGAGATCTAAACGAGTCTCTATTTCTGTGTAATAAACATTATTAGAATTATCAATTTTAAAACAAGAAATATATATTTTTAATAAAAATACAAAAAATGGGAATATGGAATATAAGATATAAACCGTATTAAAGCAATTTGTGCTTATTAAGATTGACACTATTAGAGTAATTGTTTTAATTGAACACTTTCTTTGTACCTATTAAACGTCGAGAGCAACGTGTTAAATTTATCAATTAATCAATTAGCCAAATTGCCAACGATATACAAGAAAGAGCATTCTAAAAACAAAATTCATAACCACCTAAGGGACTATGATCAATTGAAGAATACAAATTCGAAGGTATTCAATGATCGTTCATTGAATAGACTTACGTCTTTCCTCCATTCGACGTAGAAAGGTATTTCGATTCCTTGTGGAAAATCCAATGAACAATTCAGCTCAACGAAACTAGATATGGAAGTCGACACGTTTTCTGAGGGTTTCTGCACTGCATCTAAGTCGAAATTCATCTCTTGACCCATTCCAAGTTCAAAAATAACACCGGTAACGGCACCGATCAACCACCACACCATGAGGTTTGTCATCATGAATGTAGCACTTTTCATCACTAAATTTTAATAATTTTTTTTATTTATTTATTTTTATATATTATTCACTTAAGATAGATCTGATAAAATGAATTAATTTATATATACGTTTCATGAGACTATTTTTTATTTTTATCAAGTATTATAATTGTGGTCAAATTACATACTTGATAGTATTGTATTTTAAAATAATTCTAATATAATATATTTGAAGTTAAAGAATATTAAATTATTAGATTTTGTTATAAAAAAATATTTAATATTGTTGATTAATAGAAAATTGAATCAGAATTTTTTGAAATAATATTAGAAAAAAAAGCAAGTAATACTTGAAATATATTATATAGAATCAAATATAAACGAATGAAAATCAAATGTAAATAAATAAAAATGAAAAATAGTGCACGACGATAAATCTAGACAATATTCGCACAGTGATCTGAATGTGGTAACATCACAGAAACTCTTCGAATTCTTCCTATATATCACACTCGAACGTCTAATAGAACGGAGCACCGATCGAAGAGTTCCTTCCTTCCGGACGGAGTATACGGACGATAGTTCGCGTGCGACTTCACAATGACCAATAGTGTGGGTCATGCATGGCCACTTCCACAACACTGAATACCATTTTTTTTCATTATCGGAATTCGCCGTTATTATAGTGGACGATGACGACGACGACGACGATGATGATGACGAAGCTCGTGTATAGTGTTACCTTTTGGCTTTGTGTGTTTGGCTAATTTCAGTTTTTTTTTTTTTTTTTTTTTGTATCATTAATTCGACCTCCGTTGATAATTAAGCACGACCATTGGTGAATGAAACGTTTTTTTTTTTTTGCGACTTTTGATCACAAAACGCTAATTTGCATGCGTTTCATCTGAACGATGTGCGAATTCTGAGACTTTTCTACGTCTTGTTTGCGATAATATTCATCATCAGAGCATTCGTCATCGTCAACAATAACAAATAGGTTCGAGTAGGACGAGGCGTTTCATTTTGAATGACATATCTGAGCATTTGCGTAATGTTTTCTTAGCGTTTAATAACATCCATTGGTCAGATCATGTTGCCTTTAATTTAGTTTATATGAACTATTTGAGAGTGAAAATGCAGATTTTATTTTATATGATAAGACGATTATTCTTATATTAAACGTTTTGATAAATTAAAAACAAATTCATCATTTAAGAGCTGTATATACAATAGATTGAGAGTTTAATATTTAACAAGTTAAAGTGTCTTCCCACTGACATTATAAATATAAAGGCCTATCTTGACTATAATTTATATAAACAAGATATTATATAAACATGAAATTATTTATATTTTAATAAAAAAACGTTTGATAATTAAAATGTGAATCGAGTCGCCAGCTTTTCGCTCAACTTTTATGTACAATTCCTTTCTGAAGAATTTGATATACTGGAGCATTTTTATTAACATTTTAAATTGAAACATAGATGTCTCGCTCGAGTTAATATCATAATTACAACATTTTATATAATAATATGAATGGTGATATAATGGGTTTAAACTCGAATAATTTAATCTATGGTAAGTAAGTGAATTTAACTACTCGGTCATTTGGTTATATTTGAAGATTAGATTACAAAAAGTGCATATAAAATGTTAGTTATAACTTTAGATTTTACATATCTAAATTATATACTTGAATTCTTATGAAGTAATTATATATAAATATATATATATATATATATATATATATATATATATATATATATATATATATATATAATGAGAAAGTTTTTCATACATTTCGTTCATTTTTGATATTTTTGCAGTCATTTTATAATATTTTGAGAAACACTGCAATTATTTTATAACAATGATCAAGCAGTTTACTATCAGAACATACTTTATTGAACTTGTGCGATCTTAAAAGGAGAATTAAAAATTTCAATTTTAAATATTTTAATCAACATCACAATGATGATGATGATGATGATTAATAGTATGCTGCACTTGAAAATAATTAAGATCGTTTTGTTTGATTACATGCGTAGTTTACAAAACTTATAAGTTTAATGGTCAATAACGAACTCCAATTCAGCGCCTTTTGACACACAAAGTGTGCAATTAGTCTTATTTCAATTACTCCGATTAATCTTAATTTCTATGTCAACATATTTTATTTTCATCGCTTGTGTAACATCTGTTAGTACAAAATTTTAGGGGTAATTGCCAAGTTGTTTTATCGTCGATTAAAATCATCGAATAAATAATTAACTGATATATATATATATATATATATATATATATATATATATATTGTTATTATTTTTTAAGTTTAAATAATGATTGATAGAGCGGTGACTCATGACATTTATTATTTATATTTTAAATAAAAATGACTTTTTAAATATAATGAATATCTCATACATTTTATGAAATTTCATAAAAAACTTTTACCATTTTGATTTTCAAATTTAAACAATTAAACTTAATTGAAATTTACATAAAAACTGATAAATTGAAATTATATCATTCTCATTATCAACCCTTCTTATTTACAGATCATATTCATACCATGAGTTTTTTAATCATATTCATTTCTAAGAGTTTTTTTAATCTTAATTAGATTAAAAAAAACAATCAATAAGAATGTGTGGATTTGTATTATTTATGTGCAAACTTTCTATTTGAAAGTTTTAAGAAAATGTAGACTATATAATTTGATAATTAATAATAAAGATTTTTAATACTATTGAATATATGCATTTCAATGTATGGTAATGAAAGATATTTTTTTCAAAATTTATACTTCGATATATTTATGTTGTTGCAAACAAAAATATTTTTTCATACTTAAAAAATAATAAAAATCTTTTGAAATATCTCATATATAATATTACACTTTTAAATGAATTGTTATTTTCCATTGCGATATTGAAATGACATTTAATTTAAAGCACTTAAGGTCAAAGAATACTATTGCACAAATGTTTCCAATAAAAATGAAATTATTAGTCGTGAATGAGTTTCATTTTCACTTATAAAATTCACTTAAAAAAATTAAATTTTAAAAGTTCATTTAATTTATAATAAAATACCACTTTTGCAAGTGACTACAATATTAATCATAACAACAGTATATCGATTTACGAAAATTCAGAATCAAAATACTTTTTTCGATAACAATACGACATATAATTTAAAACAAATTTATAAATCTATGAGGACCTCGATTTACATAATTTTCAACTTGTGTAAAGTTTTCTAAATCCAAATTTTAAGTTGACACAATATATATATATATTTTTCTTAATTCAATTGGATAACATTTTTCTTGATCAATGATATTGTATAATCTATATTTTTCTGTATTATATTTTAATAATCATAATTATTAAATATTTTAAAAATATGTAAATCATTGTTTAATATTAACATTTATAATGAGAAAATTTTACTACTAACTTTGTATGGAATACTTAGATTGATCTACACAAGTTAATGATGTATTTATAAAGAATATCGATATTTTTTATATATATAAAATAAATTGATTTTTTTTACAATAAGAACAATTATGAAAATGAAGATAAATATTTTCAGAGATTAAAAGGATGACTTTTCACGATTGAATATCGCATCCATGAAATGTTATCATTATTGTTATCACAATTGTTTGTCTATGTGTGTATATATGGATAATAGTTATGTACCATTCGAAGAATTAACTATAACAAGAGGATGTTACGCATTGCCGTTTTAAATTTAAATTAAGCGTTTTATAACAGTTGACGACGTTAACCGAAATTCAAAAAAAAAAATGATGTTAATGCTAATCACGGTTCAGATTGTTTGGATTTTTCAGTTAAAAATGAAAAAAAGCGTATACATTTCACTACGCAATGAATAAAAAAACGTATTGTGTAATTGTAATACAGTTTAGTTTATTATTGTACTTGTTTATATTAGTAGATTTTTGTTTTAAGAGCTTTTAATTTTTATAGTATATAATTGGAAATATAAAATATTATACATTTTTTTTAATTTGTACGATATTTTTAACTATTTACTAGCAAAATTATTAAATTATCAATTTTTGAATAATTATTTAATTTTAAACATTTTTTCCAATATATAGATTGATTTTTAAATATTTATAGATTTTTGATAAAGTTCAAAGAAAATTTTAATAAAAATATCAATTGAAGCATTTATATTTTTTATCTTATTTCTCCTTGAAACTTTTTGAAAGTGCTTATTATATAAATAATATATTTTTTTTAATTTATATTTATTTTTTTTACTAAAAATAAAATCCATGAGAAGCAAAGAAAAAATAATTTTGAAAAATCTATGTAAAGAAATGTGTGAAAGTCAAGATATTTTATTTTTATTAATATAAAGACAATTATCATATATGAACGACAATGTTCACGAAGAGATTAAAGTTAATATTTCAGATGAAAGCTTTTTGTTATTGATTCGTAAAAGCACGTTCTCTTCAAAATACGTCAACAAACTTGGGAAAAACTCCACGATAAACATTAATTAAAATTAAAATACACTTTATATTTTTTTTTACTAAATATTTTATTAATATAATATTGCGCAACAATAATCCTTATATCGTTTAACATTGTATTGAGCAGAAATTGCATAACGTTTTTATTATTATTACGGTTCAGCGTTTTCATTATATTAAACGCATCAATTTTCACGGTCAAAAATATGCGCACAAAGTACAATAATATTTTTTTTCTGTCAATTTAAACTTCCGCAAAAACGAGGGGCACCTGTTTTATTTGGAGCGAATATTGAGAAGCGGAAATATACTTTTTTTTTTTTGCACGGGTTGTTTAATTGGCACAAATTGATATGGTCTTAATTAAGTGCGCTGCCGTAATAACATTTATTACATAATTCAATTTTCATTAGTGTCATAAATATTTTTAATTGTTATTAATAGTCTTTTTTCCACATTATATATATATATATATATATATATATATATATATATATATATATATATATATATATATATTACAAATTTAATTATTCTATTATAATATGTCAAAAATGATAATTTTAATTAATTAATGTCTTATTTATAAAATAAAAAATAAGATGTAAAAAATATAAATTTATTACAAAGTAATACAATATTTTAAACTCTAATATATTTTATATTATATAAAAAATATCACTGAAAAAAATATAATTTTTACGAAAATTTAATATTTAATGAATAAAATATTTTTGTATAATAACAAAATTATTTATTAGATTATATTGAATTAATATGAATGAATTCGAAAATTGTAGTGTAGAACTTTGATGAATATTTTGTTAGATTTTCCGTGAAAGTTTTTATTATATATGATTTATAAAGACTTCAATTTTTAATTATAAATTTAAGTATTATCATATATAGTTATTGTATCATATTATAAATATGTAATTTTAATTGTATATAATAATTATAACGATAAAATACTCACATCTTTATTCCATGTCAATACGTATGGTATTTCGATATCCTGCGGAAAATCCAACGGACAATTGAAAACCTTGGAATCACCGACAGCGGCCGTCAGCATCGATGGTATATTCCTGGGTCCATCGAAACTGAGAGTATTCACCAGCACCACGAAGAAAGCACACGATAGAAAACATACGCTCTTCGTACGCATCTTAATGATCTTTAGAAATCCATTAAAATTAAAAAAAAAAAATACCGACAGACGGCTATTTAAAATAATAATTGATATTGACCGTCGCAAAATCGTACGATCGATCGTACGACGGTGTCGAAGATGCGACGAAGATACGACGTCGAGATGTGAAACAAGTATGGACACATCTGTTATACTGGCGTCGAAGTTTTTATCTGCCTTCGCTTTCTAGCCGTGTGCAGAGGCGTACGCGACGACACATCCCAATTTATTTCTATTCATATATATATATATTGATAATAGAAGAGCGTTACCCAAAACAGACAGACGCACAAACTGTCAGTAGCATGAAACGGGGAAAAATTCATGTGCGTTTTCATTTTCATTCCAATTGCGGTCGAAAAACCCACACGATTTGAATATGTAAAATAGGAATTTCTCGTTTGCACACTATAAAATGCTTAAACGGTTCGTTTTACATATAATAACATGTAGAATTTTTTATGACGATATATATATATATATATATATGAATTATTATGTATTATATATATATCAATGATGCTTCAGACCTTCTACTTATAAATCTCATTCAGATTTTTGATATGAATAAATTATTTATATATTTTCAGGATAATTGAATAATATAGGTTAACATGATTTTATCTTTAAAATCATCTATTGTATGATGTTAAGCAAAGCGAGAATATCGAATAAATTGTCTTCATATATGCAGTTTCAGGAGATGGTTGAAGATTAGAAACAAAAAAAATATATTGTTATATGTACTAATTTTTGAATTATCTAATAAGTTTATAATGGAATATGTTGTGTTTTTCTTGATATAATATATCCTTTCTTTAGGATATGACTCGTTTACTAATATTTTTAAGAGTCAAATGCAAAATATCAAATTTCTTAATGTTGTTTAAGTATTCTTCAAAACAAGTATACGACGTTTATCAGTAAAATAAAGTAAAGCTAAATTTTTATTTACTTTACCTGATTTAAATTTTATTTTATAAACTTGTCATATATAATATAATATAATAAAAAAGTGAGATTTCAATGAAATTTATTGAATTATTAATTTTTATTTTCTACAGGAAAAGTTTGTTTGGTATATATTATATTTGGATTATGTATTTATGTTTGCAAATAAAAAAATATAAACAATATATAGATAAATCACGGATTCGCACTGACAATTTATTAATTGAACGGTGTATAAACAAATACATTAATAATGTATAATACAAATATATTTATAATTATTATTTTAAATAATTTAATCAATTTTAAAACAGATTAATTATCTAATAAATATATTAATATTGTTATCAAAATACTAAATAATCATTATAGTGTATAATGGTTATAATTAAAATTTATAATATAATTATTAAAAAATTTCAAAAAGAGATATAGAATCAAATGAATTATATCATTGTAAATAAAGATCTGAGATTATGATATTTTAAAAGATTTTCAATTTTTTCAATATTTTTGTAATTCGTTATTTATATAAAACAATATAAGTATCAAAACTATTGAAGTCCAATTGTTTGATATATATATATATATATATATATATATATATATATATATATATATATATATATATATATATATATATATATATCAAACTGAATTTGGAATCATTTAACGGTTTAATATGATCATTTCTGAAGAACAGACACGGAATAGATATTGAATATGGAATCAGGAAGAGGCTTGAGAGTCGCTGCTGTCAATTTGGTAAGAAACGGGCATCAGTAAAGTGGTCGCATTGATAAAAATGACGATGTTTTGAGTCGAAGTGTTTATGGAGTATGCGCGTCGCAATGACGAGACCGGTCCGAGCCAATTTGTCAATTAGTCAACGTCTCCATAATGAAATGTGTGGGCTCGTGTGTACAATATTCCTAGTAGTCCCTATAAACAGGGACTATTTCGCTAATATAGACACGAAAGTTAGTATAAGACGAATATATTGTCCTTTATGAACAGGCGAAATGCTGTAATCAAGATCACGATGGAGTGATTCGTTTTTGAAAAGATAGATTCATATTGAGAATCATCTAGAGAAAGTTCAATTGTAAAGTAGAATTATTTTTTCTACGAACTTTCATCAATAAAAGTTATATTGAATCTGTGGTAAATACATAATATATATATATATATATATATATATATATATATATATATATATATATGTAAAAATAATATTATTATTTAATACATTTTAATCATTGAAGTTTTTAAATATATTTTTTTTTTGATTATGAAATAGAAGAAGTTTAATTAATATATTAAGATTTTTCAACATTGTTTATTATATGGTCAAATAATAATATGTCTCCATGTTCAATATATTATCATTTCGTTGTACTCTATCTAAATATAATTGACGAAGATGTCCTGTAAAGACAAAGTGCCCTCACGGATGCATCAGATAGATTGTTCAGCATCACGAAGGTCAACGTGTCATATTTTTAGAACGTTTACCAATTAGAATGGATGCACACTGATAAATTAATTTATATATGATGGCACTGTTAAAATTTATTATAATTCTACCTCTTTAATGTGACGATAGAACAACAACAATATTAATACCGGAAACGCTCTTTTTTTTACGAATCATTGAAATTTAAAATATATATATATATATATGTTTCACATTAATTATTATAGATAAAATATTATTAAATTTGTATTATTGTAATTATTTTTATATTGTCACTTTAAAATATGATTGTTACATGTGTATATTAATATTATGAAGAACCATTAGTATGTGGACTGTGATATTGATTTGACGAATTTCGTTAAAAAATGAAATCATATTTTCATGTAAAATAGTTTATGTGTTCAATTGTTTAAAAACAACTGAAGTGGGGAACCAAGTATGTAAAAAAAAATAAATAAAATAGAGAACAAATCAAAACTTCACACACACACAAAAAAAAAAAGATTTCACAATGTTCATTTTACTTTATTTTAATTATTTATTTTTTTATAATATAAAAATATGTAATTAATAATATAATTTATTTATTAACGGCTTCAGTGCAATGTTTAAATATTTAACGTTTCAGCATGACAGAAGAAAAGCAAATGGAAATCGTCGCCGCCGATGAAAATGTCAAAGAAGTGATTAGTGTGAATCTGCATAGAGAGTTGGAGTATGCGAATCGCATAAAAAAAATGAACTCAGGATATGTGGCGTCGTTGTTCGGAGACGAGACAGTCATAGATGAATATGACAATTCAAATATGCGATCAATGAACGATATTGAATTACTACAGCAAATAACGTCTGAAGTTCTATCCGAAGATATGATGGAGCAGGTCGAAAACGAATTATCGACACTATTGACTAAATTGGAATTCTTTCATGACAATAAAGGTAATGTTTTTTTTTCTTTCATTATTTTATTTATAATATTTTTGATTTGATAAAAAAATATTCTCTTTCATCATATAAGATGGATTACAAAATATTATTTATTAAATTAAAATTTAATAGTAATATATTCTATTTAATGATATTCTTATATTTGAATTTAAGGATGAGTGAAATTTTTAATTTTTAGATTATTGTCAAAAGATGTCATTAATTGTGTTAAAGATTTATTTTCAGTTATATATTTTTATCAATATTTTCTATATGACGTTTAATTGCACTATTTTTTTACATTATCTATACAATAATATTATTGTATAGATAATGTAAAAAATATTATTAAAAATATCATTAAAAAAATCTATTCTTGTTATCTAAATTTATCGGTTAAAGTATTTTAGAAAACATTTTAACAGTATAGTATTGAAAAATAAATTTCAAAGTAGATAAAAATTTGGTAAATTTTATTTAATTGATGATGACAAATAAAATAATGTTTAATATATAATTTAAAATGTAGTATTTCAAAACGTCTTAGTAATTAAAATTGTCACATGTATTGAAATTTATAGATATTAAAACTGACTGGAAAATGGAAAACGGATTAAATCAAGGTAATGAAACTCCATGCGATTTTTCAAATATTTTGCGTCAATCTATCTTTTATCCAAATTTTGAACAGACGAGAAGTATAATATTTATAACGTATTATAAAATTTTAATTTATGTAGAGATATAAAATTATTATTGCTATTATTATTTATAGAGTCCCGGATGAATTTTGCAACTGAACCAATTCTCAGCTATAGAAGAAATTCTGATTCATCAGTTTCATCAATTTTATCTAGTTTATCCAGCAATGATATCCCTATGAGTAAATGATATAATTCTTTTATATAATTTTTATGCAACTCCATCTGTTGGACTAAAAATTAATAGATAAAATAATATTTTAAATTATAGGTGGATTTGCTACACCTATTGAGATGAAATCGTGTGAATCACCACCAATAGAGAGTAATATTAATAAAGATGTTAAAAGTTATGATATAAATTCAAGAGAAATCAGTAAATTTTTAATAGATTTTATCAATTTTCAATGATTTTTTTGTTTTGGAAATAACATAAATAATTTTCAGGTCTTATAGACGTTGCTCGATTTGCAGAAATGACGACGGCTTATAATACCAATGATAGTATTGCCGAATCCGTTGCTAAAAGTAAGTTGAGTTTATTTTATTTACAATTTTAAAAATAAATCTTGTATTTATATTATTTCCTTTATTGTAATTTAGCCAAAAAGAAACTGGAACCAGTGGTAGAGAGCTTTTTCAAAAATAATCTTGGAATAAACTGGGGTAGTTCATCAGGTAAAATTCAGATAATATGTGTTATTTTAAATATTTTAAAGAAAATTAAATTGAATTAACTTTGTTGTTATTTTAGATGCTTCAGTTGTAAGTGGAAGTAGTATTAGCAATGGCTATTGCAGTAATTCTAGTA
The DNA here is from genome assembly GCA_024500535.1 of Leptonema lineaticorne. NCBI lineage: Eukaryota > Metazoa > Arthropoda > Insecta > Trichoptera > Hydropsychidae > Leptonema > Leptonema lineaticorne. The sequence goes on from JANIJI010000007.1 coordinate 1,100,333, forward strand.
GTAGTGCTAACAGTTGTTATAGTAGTAGATCTGAAAGCACTTTACCAAATCATGACATAGATTCCATGACGTCGAGTTCAATACAATATTTAGTACAAAATCTAATACAAAATTCTAATCATTCTGCAGAAAATTTGTTACATAGAAGCACGTATTCTATTAATATCATTTTTATTAATATCATTTATGACGTCACTCGTCATATTATATGTTGTTTTTTTTTTGTTATTCAGATAATTCATATGATAAAAATATTCAGTCGACACAAAATATTCAGAATATTATAAATAATGGTATGAATATAAACCATTTTCCAAGTATGGCTACGATTCCAGAGACTTTTGAAAGAAATTCTTCCAGTATTTTTCATTCATTATATAATTTATTAATTTATTTCTGATAACCATAATATTATGTATTTTTGTAGATTATATTAATACAATAAATATTAATAATTGTTACAATATAGATAGAAACAATATTCAAGCACCAATAAATAATAGTTTTACACCACAATATTCCAGTATGTAAAATCATTTAGTAAAATAAACTATTTCTAATAATATTTTTAATAAAAATATGTAAATTTTAAGATGTTAACAATTATCAATTTCCAATGGGTGATGATTCACAAAAAAATAGTAAAGACTTATATAATTACATTTCTCAAACACCAGGTATGTCATACAATTTTATATGAATATATTTTAAATATTATATTGTAATATTTACCTACAGTAATATTATTTAAGCATTAGAAAACTTACAATCGAGTCCCCACTTCTATAAAACAGGTAACATTAATTCTATATAATTTATATAATAGCTTTACAATATATTACAGTACATATCTTATTTTAACAACATGTAGACTAAAATAATATTCTCTCATTTGAAATATTTATAATATGTTATCAAATATAAAATCATACTTCAGGAAATATATCGGACATATTTAATTCAATCCGTACACCAAATCCGAGTCTCGCATCAATAAACAATATTAACACACCATTAAACATCAATCATTATGATCTTCATCAAAGTGAAAAGACCGATAGCTATGGTTCTTTACCAATGTCGTCTTTGAGCGAGCATTATTCATTGGTAAATATATTATATCTAATAATTAATTTAGATTCAAACATTAATTCATAAATATTTATATATATTTTTGTTGTTGTTGTTGTTGTTGTTGTAATTTCAGGACACAATCTGTGTTTTCTGTCGCAGTAATGAGAAATATGCTCAATACAGCAGAACTCACAGGATCAAGGACAAATATGGAAGAGTGACATGTCCGTTGCTGAGATTGAACGTCTGCTCCATGTGTCAAGCTACCGGTGACAATGCACATACATTGATTCATTGCCCATTGAACAAAAACAAACTCAAATAAAATACAATAAATTACAAGACCAACATTGAATCATTAAATATTATAAATACAATTAAAAATTTTAATTGCAAATATTTATTCTATTATGAAAAAAAATAAATTTTATATATTATAAATACGTTAAACGTGTAAAAAATGTTTTACAACAAATGTGAAAATTCTCCAATTATATCCTTTGTCGACATGTTTCGCTTATTTGTAAAATATTCCACATAGTTTTTGTCTTTAGAATTCTAATTCTATTTCATTTTGTTTACTCTTCTAAGTTTATCCACTCAATTTGTTCCACTTTATTTTGATATATATTTTTAAAATGATCAGATTTTTGTCAATTTCTGGTTATATTCCTTACAATAGATTCACTATAATTACTTTCGTATATAAAATATATATTAAAAAAATATTATCACATGGACCGATTTTAATTAAATACAATATTTAGTATCGGTTTTAAAATTCTTTTTTGTTTTTAATTTTATATAAATGTATTATTTTTATATAAAATTAATACGTGAAATGAAAAATTGTTTATGATCAACAATTTATTTCAATACGTTCACATTTAGATTTAGTAGTAGATGTTTTTTATATGACCGATTAAAATTATTCTTATATTATTTTCTATAGCAAATCGCATTTTTTTAAAATAATAAATAATGTTTAAACAATAGATGTAAAATTATTATATTTTCAATATTATTTCTGGAAAAAGGTGAAAAAAATATATTTATATTTTTTTTCCATATAAATAAACAAATAATTTGACTGTTTATGCTATATATAATTTATTGTATACTATTTTCTCCAATTTTAAATTAATTGTTCAATAAAATATAATGAAGAAAAAAGTATTCCATTTTGCAATTTTCACAATATTGATTTATTAGAACTGAAATTATTATTAATATTTAATTTAAAGTATTTTGTAATATTAAAATAATAATTTTTCACTAATCTAATTTTTTATCAAATTATTTTATTTCAACCATATTTAATGAAAAAAAATTCTTGTTCAAAAATGACAATAATTTATGTAAAAAAGGATGTTTTCCATTTATTTCAAATAATTATTATTTATTTTAAATATATTTTGCTTATCAGAAATTAAAATAAATATTCTGAATCGTAACAATCTTAAAAAGTATATAGAACGTGTTATTCTAGATTTTCTGAAAATATTTTATAATAGTAATACTCAATTTTGGAATATAAATTGGAATAAAAATGTATCGTTGATGTAAAAAAAATATTTATCATTAATTTTTGAAAATGTATTTTTAACAAAAAAATCGATTAACTATTTGTATTTATAGAAATCGTCTATCTTTGATTGTCAGTTTACTTATCATCTTTTTCCATTTAAGTTTTTCAATCTTTACGATTATTAACGGTACGATTTTTGATAATCTTATTTGTTGAATTATGATCATCATATTCTATTTTTCATGAACTACACATTACAATATAATTAACAAAATATTTATATCCATACGATTAAATATTAATATTATAATCAACACATATTATTATATTTTGAAAATTAAATTTATTCAGTTTTTAAAGATTAATCTAACAATTATTTACAAATTTTCTTCATTATTTTTCATACAAATATTCTTGAAGTTTTTATGATAGAATAATATGAAAATAATAATTTATTCTAATAATTCCAAAAAAATATTATTTAAAAATTTTAGTATCAAATATTATTATTATACGAAACTCTTTCGAGACTTTACGTTTTCTAATTGAAGTTTTAATCTTCAGTAAAATATAATGTTTATAATCATAAATATAAACATTATATTATATTGGTTTTATTTTCAGCAATATTTAATTCCAATGTTTCTTTTTTCTAAATCCATTTGAATAGTTTTTCGCATGTGATGTTAAACGGAAAAAATTTTAAATTTATAATCTACATTTTGACGTACGTTTTTTTAAATTTCGTATAAAATATTCTTTATTTCGTGGATTCTTTTGAATAGATTTTTAATACAAAGTTTTTTTTGCGATTAACCGTGTAATAATTCGTTCAAAATTTTCCTTTCGTTGGATCATTCGTTCATCACCTTTATGATTAAAATAAAAAAATATCAATAATTATATTTTTCTTTTTAGAAAATTGACAAATTATTGTATATCCAGTCTTTAAAAATCTTTTAAATTGATTTTCTTCTATCTTATTCGAGTAAAATCATATAAAAAATTGGTCATTTCTACGACATATTTTAAATGAAATTTTTCATAATTTAAAAATCTCTTTAAAATTTATTTTATTTACAAGTTATTTATTCTCAAACATATAAAAATTATGATAATATTGCAAATTTGTGAATATGCGATATTATCATAATCTATATGAATTCTAAATTATTCTTTAGAAATTTCTCTATTTGGATTTAATGAAATATTCTAACGGACGAAAAATATTTTCAATTATTCATATCTTTTCCAAGATGATAATTTGAAAAAATTTATATGGTCACAAAAAGAGTTTTTTTTTAATTCTTTTTTTTCTAAATGCGATTCTCTATCATTTTTTTGATTGTATATTTCGTCAAATGTCTTTATATTTGGAGTTATTTTCTCAATAGCGAGAAACCTTGTATCTTATTCCTCTATTATTTTTTCTATGGACAAATATGTTCGTAGTCGAAATAAATTCTATTTTTTATACCTAATTTCTCCAATAATTGTAAATTTATATATATATATATATATATATATATATATATATATATATATATATATATACTTTTTTTCTATCAATGATTATGAAGAATGTAGGACAATATTTTTTTCTAATGAGAATTAACTTGCTAATCGAAGTATTATTCATTTTCCAAAAGAATTCCTAAAATTTAAATTATTCCTCTTCATGTCTTGTATATGTAAAAGAAAAACACAGGATGTCATTTATTATAAATTCTCTTTTTCACTTTACCAAAAATGAGAATTTTTATATGTCATGATTGAAAATTATTTATATATGTAACATCAATTTTATCACCATTTTTACTTTTTTTTTATTTATGATTAATGTTGGTCTCAAAAATTACAAAATATATTTTAAATTGTGAATATATCAACAAAAATTTTAAACATTACAATAATATAAACAAACAATTGACAAAATTATTAATTGTATTGAATAATGAAAATGTAATACCAAAAATTGTGTAATTATTCTGATATTTATTTTAATAAATTATTTTTATTTTTTATTTTACAATATCATTTGATCCTAAATATTCTTATCAAATTTTCCGTAAAAGATTTTTCTATTAGAATAAAAGACATTGTTTGATAAATTAACTTACTTCTATCATTTAAATTTTTTTATTTTAATATGATTGAAAAATTTTCTTAATATTATCATATAGTCTTAAAAATATTTATATCCATTTTCTTATATTATTATTAAGATTTTTTTTAATGTATGTATGTACATTATCATGTCGTAAATTTTTCTTACTATAAACCATATCTATTTGGAGACAGTTTTATTTTCTTTAATCGACCATATATATATATATATATATATATATATATATATATATATATATATATATATATATACGATATATATATATATATATATATATATATATATATATATATATAAATAAATAAACCTGTATTAAAAAATTTTTAAAAATTTATTGATATAAAGTACACAGTGAATTGATAGATTGTATCATACAAAATGATGGATTTAAATTTAAATTTAATTTCGATGAAAGTGAAAATACATCTACAAAAAAATCTAATAAATAATAAATAAATAAATAACGTTTAATTGTGTGTTTGTGACATTACATTAAATTTTTGAATAATATTATAGTAATATATAATATAATCACTATATAATATTTTTATAATGTTTTGATCTTACTTCATTACAAGTTCTAAGTATCATAATTTCTGTACATTTTTTTTTGTTAACTTTATATATTATTCCCAAAACAATTTTATTAAATTTTCATTATTAATTTCATCTAAACTATATATATATTTTTTTAATATTTGAGATTTCATTCCTCTAATAACCTCTGGATTCCGTATAAAAATACATTTTTTTAATATAAATTTTTTTTTTTGAAACATCAACACTATTTCACTGCAATATATTTTAATGCAAAACTTTTTTCGTCAATTGTTCTAATTGAAAATCAGTTTCGGCAGCAATGATTCACTAAGTATGACATCGTATAAAAATATTAAAAATCAGTCTTTATTCTATCACCAATCTGTTAAATCTTTTGCTGGACCCAAAATTGCTTCTTTAAACGGTATACTATTATCTGAATAGAACTGCTGAAACCATAATCTGAAAGCTTTGAGGCATTTATCTGTTTTTGCTAATTGTGGATTATTAATAAATTCTTTTTTATTCCATACAACTACATCGCGATGAAACTGAAATATATATTTTAAAAAAATATATTAATCTAAGAATTTTAAAATTTTTATAATTATGCAATCAAAATATCTGTTTACCATAACAGTTTCTCCCCACATCATGAGATTTGCAATCGGTCTTAAATACCATGGAGCATACAATCTATGTATAACTTTTTGTAACATCGGTTCAATTGGTGTAACTGTTTGTAAAAATACTACTGTGCCCAAACGATGACTTAGGGTCAATTGAACATAACTTGGACCATACTGAAATCAAATATTTTTCATTATTTATAAACAAAAAGAATAATGTTAATATACAGATTTTCTTTAAAAATCAATTTACCTGTGTAGCCGTCACATGCATATTTAATAATGTAAATTTGTTGAAAATTCTAATTCCATGATTTATCTTAACTTGTGCAATATGTGGAACGTCAGTGCTTTCCCATTTTCCATCCCATTCATGTAAACCTATATAAAAATATTTTTATATATAATTTTATTAAAATTTACAATGAATATAATCGAAATAATGTTTATTTACCAAAAATATTGAGACATTCCGTGGTCGGTAATGATTTTCCAGCCATTAGGTGATCCGCATGAATTGCATTCAAATGAGCCACATCAGAACCATTTTCAGGAATATCCTTCAATATAAACAAAATAAAATTATATATGTAAAAAAATAAAATAATATTAAAATTTATTTACTCAAGTAAATTATTTACTTGAATATGACTCGATATAAGAAATTCGTTTCTAGCGTGATAAACCCATTCTCCTTTTTTAATTTTCTCAACATATGGTATATTCCAATCAGGAGCACGTTCTTCTCTATCATACCAAACAAAAATACTTTCGTCAACTTCGGCAGAAGTCCATACTTTAACACCAACACCACGCGGAGCTGAAGAAAAAATGATTTAAATATTAGAAATACATTAAAAAATAAAGATTGATCGTTATATTTATATTTACCGGTTTCTAAATTGGGAACTGAAACGCATTTTCCACTCAAAAGGTCAAATCTCCATTTATGGAATGGACACTCGATACAGTTTCCTTGAACTGTACCTCCTTCGGCAAAACTTGCCCCTAAATGAGGACAATATGCATCTGTAACGTGAACTTTTCCATCTACAGTTCTATAAACCGCAAAATTTTCACCTGAAAAAATTAATATTTTTAATCGCATTTTATATAAATCAATTTATCATAAATATAGTCAATATAATATATACCAAGACAGTCAACTTGTTTGACTTCACCGGATTTCAAATCTGCCGATTCCATTATTGCAAACCATCCGTTAGGAAAAGGAGGCGGTATTTTTGTTCCCATTTTCCTTAATCTTCTTGATAAATTAATCATATCTTTATGTTTATGTTTATCCCCCGGTAAATTTAAATCCTTGAAAATAGTAAAAAAAAAAATATTTTATAGTCTAATATTACCACAACAATATACGAATCAATTATTATTTTATCATACTTGAATATAGTTGAATGGCTTTATGAAATATTTATATCCGTAATATATTAAAACCATTGCAACGATTAAACTTGGTATACTCAGTCCAAAAGATTTTGTAATTATAATAAGCGATTTCAACACAAAATATAAGACTCCAAAAATGAATGATATAATATTTGTGACATAAAGTGTTATAGAACTTTCGTGATATGTTGTCATTTGCATAATGATATCCAAAATAGCATTATAACCATCTTTTCCATCTGATATATTGGTCATATTGAAAATTAAGCTCTTGCACAGATCTATGTCTAACGTATTATTTTCCATTATATCTGAAAAAAAAATCAAATAATTTTTACATCTATCATATATAAAGATAAGATTATCAAAATATTTTGAATTCTTCATAGAATAATTTTATGAATAAAACCAGTTTAAAACATTTCGATGACTTATCAAAAATTTTTTTTCGCTATCGAAAATTCGAGATAAAATTGAAGATTTATTCATGTATATATATATAAAAAATAGAGTTAGGAAAAGTAAGACAAATTTATGTGCAATTTTATCATATTAAATCACTTATTAACAACGGGAATATTGTAGGTGTTTGAACTGATTAATGGTGAGTAAGCGTTTATATCATTTGTACCTTGAATGCAAAAATCAGAATATGCTCTTATAATATTGAATTAATTCAGCATCAAAAAATCAAAAATTATCGTCGATAACATTGATAAAAAAAATAATAGGATAAATATTTTCTTGAGAATATAAAAAAAAATAAATTAAAATTTGAAGGTGATCAATATTTTTGATAACTTTATAAATATATAACGCGACGACAAAATGATTGAATAATAACGATGATAATATTATACGAGGATTTATTTACTTGAATTTCAGTAAAACGACGAAGGTTTCTGTAATAAATTCTAGTTTTATTTTTTTATTTATGATTGAAATTTATTCAAGTGTAGAAAACAGTTTTAGCAAAAGTTCGACTATTTTGTGACTTTATTTGATTTGAAAACGAAAAAAAAAATCTTTGAATAAAACAGGAGATGAATTATAAAAAGAGGTCACATATATATGTATATATATAACGGATTATACATTTTTTCAATATACTGTATATAAAGAAATATAATGTATTATTCAGTTGTTGAGCAGCGTTCGATTTTAAAATTGCAATATATTCTAAAAATCAACGATAATATTAAATATATATATATATATATATATATATATATATATATATATATATATATATATATAAAATAATTAGATATATTCAAAATATAGATATTAAATATATATGAAAATTTGTTCCAAATATCTTTTCAGATAATAATTTAAGGATTTTTATGGTTGTCATACACGAAAATATTCAGATATTGATCTTTTTTTCAAAAAAAAAAAGATGAACCATGAGTACTTTAAATTCAGATTAAAAATTGATGTTTCTAATGAAGATAATAGCAATTTCATGAGAAAAATAAAATGATTCATTTAAGAATACAAAAAATAATAATATGTGTGCATAAAATGTGCACAGATAATGGCAAATTTAATGAAAATTTACAGTGTAAATTTTTTTGATAAGCTAATGAAAGTTAATATGTATTTATTGATTAGATATTAACTGAAACTAGTGTTTTATGGTTTAAATCATAGTTATATATATATATATATATATATATATATATATATATATTTTTTTTTTTAACGCGGTATCTGATAAAAATGATTATATAAGTGAATATATAGTACGATGAATAATATAAGTCATACGGAAAACTTGGGACTTTGAAATGTTTACAATCATTTTTTTTCAGATGAAAACACGTTATAGATTAGAAATCGATCTATGTTTATAATCCACAAAGATAAAAATGACGAGAGTTAAAAAAAATAAATCAAAAATATTTTATTTTAAGTAAATACAATATTAAATATTTTAAAAATCGAATGAAATTTATTAATATATATATATATATATATATATATATATATATATATATATATATATATATATATATATATATATATATATATATATATATATATATATATATAAATGCTGAAACTTACTTTCTATTATATAGATTATGCGAATTCGTCCACTTTCTTGATCTTTTATTATTACGGGCGTACAATAATAAATATAAATAAATTTATATATTTAATTATCCATATGAATGTGTGTTATTTTTTGAATTATTATAAAATTATAAATTTTAGCGGAGAGCAGTGTTTTTGACCGAAAAACACTTGTGCCTCTCGCGCCCGCTGATGATAGACTGATAGCAGATCCTAGTCAGAAAAGCATTATATACACATACTATAATATATATATATATATATATATATATATATATATATATATATATATATATATATATATATATATATATATATATATATATATATATATATATATATATATTATTTTACGAATTCGATTTCTTTAAACAATTCTTCAAGATTTTAAATATATTCAGCTAATATTTCAGCGAATGTTATCGGACGATTTTCAGCATTTAAAATCGCATGTAATTATTTATTTGATTGTTTTACTATTGACTCAATTGTATATTAATTATTTTACTATAGGAAAAAAAACGTATTTTATAATTTGTTAAAATAATGTTACTAGATACAATATTTTGTATTCATTATTCGTAATCTTGATAAGAGTTTTATGTTTGATCGTTAGCTATATCGATATACCGAATAATTATAATTTAAATAAATTAATCTAAATAATTGTACATATATTGTATGGATATATAAATTGTATTCTTTAAATTCAGTATTTTAATTAATGAAAAAAATACATATTATTCTCATAATAAATATGAAAATTCTGCATAAATGTTACCGCCGAAGTTCAAAAATCAATATTATGCCAGATAACCTAATATATCAGTTATTGTAAAAAAATGTTTCTCTTTCACTTATTACTTATGGATAAATTAGCGAATTTCATTTATATATATATATATATATATATATATATATATATATATATATATATTTCAATGATTTCTATCTATTAATTTATTTATTTGTACAATCCTAGTATTATTTATGTTATCTGGAATATTACATATTTTGGAACTACAACTATAATATAAATATGACATGTAAAAATTATGCAATTTCTGCTTTATGAGAAATATTTATCTCAATCAGATAGTATGGGCTAAGTATTATAATTTTTAAATAACGAAATAGTTTATAAATAATGATAAAATTATAAAGATGCCATGATAATTCTAAGTATTTCACAACAGTTTATTGTACAATATTTTCAATATTCTAGTAGCCTCTTCGTGATAATGAATTTATCTATATTGCAAAATAATATAATTGTTAATCATAAATTAATTATTAATTACGAATAACATTCAATATCTTAGTCCATTGATTTTTATAAAGTGGTCAGTTTTTGAGTAGATATCATTTTTTATTTCATTTCTAAAATCAGTTTTTCTCTTCAGATTTTAAATTTTAATGGTCAATTTAACAATTTTTTTTTAAGAAAATTTTTCCATTTTTATATATATAAAAGTATATTAAAAAAATATAAAGAATTTATATTTTAAAATTTCGGTTAAAACTAAAATTGAATGTCATTTTAAATATTTTTTTACAATTTCTGTTGTATTATTAGAAATATGATTCATAATTTTTACTACTTAAAGATAATTTATTATTTAAGTCGAAAGCTATCATTGATAATTTAAAATAATGACGGAAATCAAAAATAATAGATAATTTTTTGTTTTAAAATTTAGGTCATTTATACATATATATTTATAACAGCTAAAAAGTTTGAATCACTTTTGAATTAATATAATCATATTTAGTCAAAATATCGGATTATGCATGTTTTTTTTTAATTTTGAAAAATCGACATACAATTTTTATGAAATTATATAATTTATTAATTAAAGATTATGTTTGTATGTCGATTATATGATAGATAATTTTACAACTAATACTGTCAATTATTAATTGACAATTAACAATAGAAATTTTATCTCGGTTTAATTAAATTAAAAACTTATCGCATAGAAAAATAGTAAAATCGCAACGTATAAAAAATAGTGCTAAATTTTTTATATTAATTGATTACGTTTTTTTATTGTTTTTTGGACTTTGAAAGAGTTTAAACTATTTAAAAATAATGAAATTTTGATCATTTAAATTTTATTGTTTTACTTTTCCATTTTTAAGATAAGTATTCGTAGAAAAAATATTGATAGAGTTGAATAATATTTTTGAACCAAACAGTTATTAACAATATAAAAATATGATTGATTAAAAAACGCAACATGAAATTAGAAAAAAAACATTCGGTTATCAAGTGAAAATATTTTTTATTAACAAACAAATAAATGAAAGATTTAGAAATCATTTAATAAATGTTTGTATTATTTATACAGCTATTTTAATTTTTTTTTTCATATTAATATAATCAATCAATATGAATAAAAAATGATATAATTAAATTTAACTAAAGTTTGTTATATGAAATATGAATTATATTTTATGGTAATATTTTAATTACCTTCATATTTGAAACACAACTTATCTTTCAGCAAATATATAATCATTTAATATCAGAATTTCACGTTCAAAAATTGATCATAGATAAAACTGATGAAATGTTATCAACTGATATAATTTTTGTTCAAAACTTAAAATATAAAAGATAATATCTGATCAACCTTTAAGCGACGTAAGTGAAAAAAAAATTAGACTCTTTAAATCATCTAAGTTACGTTGAAATGCACAGAATTTTTATGGGTCAATGTGAAACTATGTAAATTTTATCCCATTTTTTTTTTTGAAGATCACCCGATATGAAACGAATAATTTTAATCATTTTCTAGTTTCGTTTATTTTATTTTAATATTTCATTATTGAATAATAAAAAAAAAATAATAACTTATACATATTTTTTTAAGAAATATTTGTACTCATTCAAATAGTGTTGTTGTGATTTTATAATTTTTTAGAAGAAAATATTTTATTATCATAAATATCGAATTTTCAAGAAATTTAATACAATAAACTTGTAAATATTTATATTGTGATCGATGAAATTTGACGCGAAATATCAAATTTAAAGAACAATGTTCAAAACGTCAGTCAATCGAGGGTTTGTCTGCGTTTAAAACATTTAAAATTAAAATTTATTTTATGCTTAAATATTTAGTATATAGAACGGTTTTCCTGCAATTTACATCATCTATCCTTATATAAATTCACTCTAGTGAAATATTTTATATGCACATATTCTAAAATTCGAAAAACTGAAAACATTCTCATTATTCCGAATAAACAGATTTTTTTCATTGAAAAAATGTTTATAATCGCTCATATTGAAAAAAATATTTTTACTCAAAACATGAATTTAAAATAGCATTTTTTTGATAATCGTTTATTTGTTTCTATAAAATTTAATAATGTTAATATTAAATAATATTTTTTTTTAATTTATATCACACGCATATAAATTTTATATAAAAATTGTTGTAAAAATATTTTATAAGCATTATAAATCTTTAAAATGAAATAATAGAAATAAAATTAGAAGGTTAAATGTAGAAATAACGTATCGACTTGAATATCGCTTATATAGAAAATATTGCACCAATAATTTATTTATTTATTTTTATATTTAATATAAAAATCTACTTTGGTAAATTTCGTTCAATAATATCATCATTTAATATTTATAAATTTTAAAATTAATATTAAAAAAAATATGTACATAAATATAAAATTTATAACGTCAATGAAGTTGTAAATATAAAAAAAATACCAATATATAAAAAAACGATGTAGAATCATATACATAATTCAATAACTTGAAATTATTATCAATACATTTCTAGATATATATATATATATATATATATATATACATACATACATATATAGTATATTAAAAAATGCATTTTTTTATTATTTTTATTGATATTTTATATTGATGTGTTTGTGATAAATATATAAATAAATCCACTTGCAAATATTGGAAATAAAAAAAAACGAAATTTTACCAATAAAAAAATAATATAAATCAATAATAAATTCAAGCAATAATGTTAAATTTTTTATTGTGTAATACTTTTTAACGATACACAAATTGAAAGTTATTTGTAAATATTTATGACTTAATTTTTAATCTATAATATGAAGCCGTATTAACTTTTACAAATATTCTTCTTTATTGCTTAAACGATAACAATTTTTTGGTTGTATTTGGCGATCAAATAATACTTGGAATAAAAAAAAATGAATAAAAAAAATGTCATTTTCGGCTTATTTGTTATATTTTTTTGTTGTATTTTAATCTCAGAGTTTAATTGTTGGTTTAACTAAAAAGTAGTAGAATAATATATAGTTTTTAATTTTTCCTTTTAATTCTATTAATATAAAAAAAATATGTTAAATATTAAATATTGATTATTATATTATATTTTAATTGTAATATATTTATTTTGTTCTATATTGATCAAGGATGATAAATTTAATTGCTTATATAGTTTAAATTTAATTGCTTATATAGTTTAAATTTAATTTTATAATACTGAATATATTTTTATAAATATATAGAAAACGATTATTTTTATATTAACAAATTCATTTTTTTTTTGAATAATTATATAATAATATAATAAATAAAATTAATATTGAAAAAAAAGTTAAAGTGATATTTTTAATTTTATTATCAAATAAACTAATCACGATTTAACTGAACTAAGGTGTGTTGCGGTTTAAATATTTCTTTTTGTAATAGTGATAATGTACAAGAAAAAAAAACACGATTTAACTTTTTAATATTGTGTGATAACTAGATTTAAGCGCGAAATCGATTTTATTTATCTCATCCATTTTATAAGTGTATTATTGAAAAATTTTTTTTTTCAGATATGATGAAAATATTTCCTTTTTATTCACGAGGAAATGAAATTTAATGAAAAATAATCTGTATTTTTTTAAGTATCGTACGATATTACAATATATGGAGTATAAACAAAATTAGACATGCATAAGAAATAAAAAAATAGCCGTGTAAACAATATAAAATTTATATATTGACAATAAAAAAAAATCGTAAAAAATGGAAACCGATTTTTTTTTTTGATTATGATGAAATATATATATATATATATATATATAAATATGAAACTTAATATGATAAACTTGAAAATTTGCATGCGCTCTATGTGAACTTGAATGTTTGGTTTATATCCGGTGCGGACGAACTTTGGTGCTTCTGTACTGAATATGTACTCGAAATAACTTGACATCAGCAAAATTTACGATCAGTGACGCAACATTCAATTTATTTCAATGCAAACGAATTTATATGTATTATATATATGGTATATTATATGACAAATAATAATAAACATGCGTTTCTACACGTGAATATTACATGTGTAATGCAAATTTCGCGATGTCATTGCATTTTTGCAAAAAAGATGTGCCATTGATATTTTTCAATTTTTCTGAAATTATATATTTTAGATAATATTTTCTTCTATATATATATATATATATATATATATATATATATATATATATATATATATATATATCATTTATTTATTTTTCAGATCGAATTTTCATATATAAAAAAATCAATTATCACTGATTTGAAATATTATATATTAATTATAATGTATTTAAAATATTTTTTTTTTATCTGAATAGTTTCAATGTAATTATTAGATAAAATAAGAAAATACTTTATTATGAATCAATTGAATAATATATTTAAATAAATTTAAAAAAAAAATTAATCAATTTGTATAAAAAAAATAAATAAAAATGATCAAAAATTTTATAATATATCGTTTAATTAATGAAACGTACGTAAATTAATAGTTTTTAAAGACTTCCATTTAAAATAAAATAAAAAAAATTGTTTAAATAAAATAGATTAGTATCATATCTAATTTAGTTTATAAAATTTATCTAATATATTTAGTGAGAGAAAATTTGATGTGTCAAACTTACTTATATTTAAAAAAATGCTAGAAAGTCGAGTGAGTGTTATTTTTTTTAATACATACTTTAAACTTAAAATACTAATAAAATAATTCGAAAAACGGTTTGTCATTTTTTAAGCAAATACTACTTATTCCATTAAAAATTGTCAAATTATGTATTTTTTCAAAATTATTTCTAGTGATTTAACACTTATTTTGACGGTATTATAGATAAATAACCTATAACATTATATGTAATATAATATTTAAAAAGTTTTCTTTTAAAACATAATTTCAAAAATAAATGAAATATGAAATAGAATTTTATTTCATTTGATATTGGTTATAAACAGAATAATTTGATCTTGAATAAGAAAAAGGTTAACTCTGTTGTTAAATTTTATATTAAAAAATCAATTACATTTTCTAAAATAAAAATCAAATTTTTATTTTATATTTACAGTAGATATATTATATATTTTAGAAATTTTGTAATGTTTATAGTTCAATTATCATTGCCGATTTCATTGAATATTAATTGAAAAATAAAAATAAAAAATTAATAAATATATTTTAATATATTAAAATTTAATAAATATATTCTTTAATATATTCATAAGAAATGTGTTGATACCACAAATTAAATTTATAATATTGTGACAAATTTAGTAATTATTCTAAGAAAAGAATGCAATGTCGTATATGGTATATATATATATATATATATATATATATATATATATATATATATATATATATATATATATATATATATATGTATGTATATATGTATGTATATATATATATATATATATATATATATATATATATGTATATATGTATGTATATATATATATATATATATGTATGTATATATATATATATATATATATATATATATATATATATATATATCATTGAATGTATATCATTTTAATATTTGGGATTTTTGATAATCAATAATGACGTTTTCATGGTTATTCGTCATTGTTAGACATTTGATAAGAGATAAGAATTATTTGTTTTATCGAAAATTATCGCACGCACGTACACATAAAATTGCAGATAAGAAAAAATAATAAATAATTTTATATTCAAAATAAAATTTTTCAATAATATTTTTCTATAAAAAATATCTATTATATTCTAATTATATTTGTTATACTAAAATAAAACATTTTTATCGCATTATATATTTTTAACTATTTTTCTTTTATCATTATAAAGCTGGGTTGACATCTGAATTTCTATATAAATAGTTACAGCGCTTTATATTTCTAATACAAAATTCGCTTGCAGATGGCGGTATGAAAACTTTACATAAAATATTTTATTTTAATTTATACTAAAATATAATTTATTTTTATTATTATTACATATTTTAAATCGATTTATTAATTAATATTATTAATTTGTAAAAGATAATTGTGTTAAATATTTTAAGCATTCTCTGATTCTAATTATTCTAATATGATTACATTGCTTTTTTTAATGATACAATTTTAATATATTATTTTTATAAATTAATTCTCACAAATTGATTCGGTTAACAAATATTCACTAGTATTGTATTCAAAATTAATTCTCAATCATCAAAATTGACAAATTTCAAACGATACATAATTTAATTCTAACGTTAGGATAAAAATCAATTAATTTATATACAAGATAAATATTTTTAACGTTGTTTACAAGAAATCGTTAATCAATTTCGAAATATTTAAAATTTGAACGAGAACAAAAAATAAACATAAACCGACCTAATAAAGAACACCGGTAAACATATTTTCGTTTTTCGATTTGAAACAATGGCGTCAATGGAGATTCGTAAATATTTAAACGGTCTCACATTACGACTTTGCACGTACTTTTATAAAATCAGCGATCCCATTTTCATAAATTTGTTATTTGTACCATATTTACGGCTATTTATGGAAAACAAAATCGACACTATCGTCACAACAACGGTGACTATTGACGATTATTATGATAACGATAGTCACACGATGCAAATGCGAATAACAGTTAACAGTTTACAATTTGTCCGACAATACAATTGATATACAATACTGGCCTAGATACCTTCCAGGAAATGTTTACGGATGTTTATGTACCATTTTGTCCTCGTAGTCATTTTATATAATACCACGATGTTCTTTACACATCTTTATAAAACATAAAAAATACATATTTACACCAAAAACATCTAAATTTTAACATTAAAATACATATTGTATATATTGATAATTCTACACAAATATCTCGTTATTATTCCTAGTCTGTCTTTATTTTTTTATTAATCGTCGTTTCCCTGTCCGTTATCTTCCGTTATCACGATTATCATAATAAAGGTCGACGAATATCAATTCGATTCCTAGATGTTTTTTTTATATATAAATATATGACATTAGGATGTACGTTTTTTTTATCTTGATTTCCTATTCAGCGTCTGGTTTCAGTCATTCAGATTTTCATTTTCCTTAACCTTGATCGGGCAATTTAATGCGATTCAACCTTTTTTTATAAACGTTTATCAGAAAAAAAAGTCATACGAAGATGGCTCGTATTAAAGCAGTGAATTGAAATTATAACATATGTTATAAAGTATTTTTTTTTTTGTTAATCGAATTCATTTCAGAATGAAATGTAAATATTAAATAAAAATATTTCAATGTTTTTATACTAAGAATAATTGAATATGAATTGGTGAATTTCGAAAATTTTGTGACTTATTTATGACATCATAATAATTATATTAAATTAAAATTATGCATATTAAAAAATATTATTTTTAGTATTAAAAAATATTATTATCAAATATATTTTAATAATTCATAAAGAATTTCCATCAAAAATAATTGAAATAAATTGATTTTCAAATTAAAAAAGTATATATTAATTTTTATTTATATTTGTAAACATATAAAGATTTTTCAATAATATGTAGGCATATTTTGATAAAAAATATGATGGTTCCATAGTTTTTTTTTGCATCGCCATATTGAATTTCCAGTTCTGAAACGTGATTGGTCGATTGAGTCGACCAATACCTAACTCGCGTTCAGTGAATGAGCTTATACAGTAATAATACTAATGATTTTCTTAATTACATACATTTTCACAATAATTTTCAATAATATTTTTTCATATACAACATGTTAAATAAATATTAATTAATTATATTAAATTAAATAGTCAACTTTTTTTAGTTATATAATTGTATATTTTTTTATTTATATATATTTTGATATTTTCTAAATAAATCACTTTAAATTTAACGTCTTTAATAGTAATAGTATTAAAAATGATAAGAGTAGAATTCATTCTTTGTATTATATAATTCATATTTATCAGAAATATAAAAATATAATATTTTTCGGTTAATAAAATATTAAAAAAATAGGTACGATCAACATATTATGTTTGCCAGTCGTGAAACGAAAAAAAAAACATATATTCGCATAAAGAGAAGACATTTAAAATTTCGATTAATCGAGACGAAAAAAAAAGATGAATATTTCAATGATGAAAAAACGAATCGCGAATCAATGTCATGGTTTTTGCAGTGGAAGTTCTTTTCAATAATTTATATCAGTTATAATTCGGTCATCCGAATATATTTCAGACGTTTTTTTTCTTGTGTTTTTTTCCGGCATATGTAATTTTTGCAATAATAAATAATAAGATCTTAAAATTTATTGTAATTATATAACGTTTTACTATTGCAACTTTGAGATTATTTTGAAAATTTTGTTTCGATACAAAACAATGTTGACAACATAGTAAGTATAATAAGTAAAGATTAAGATTAATAAAAAAATATATAAATTAAAATATGTAATTTATTATATATCTATAAAAAAGAAAAAAATATATCAAGAATATGTGTGACGTGAATTATTTTATATTTATGCAAATTATTAATTAAAAGACCGATTTCAATATTCAAAACTACCTAGAATAAGTCAGATTAATTTTTAAACTTTAAAACTATTTCAAATTAAAAATGTAATTATTTTACTATATAACATATTTGATTCAACGCATCATATGAAAAAAATGCGGGAAACCTATGTATTGTTTCATTCAAATAAATGCTCACAGAATATATACGAGGAAAAATAAACACGAAAAAAATTGTACATAAAAAAATCGACTTTAAATTCAAGTGTGCCGTCATATTTATGAACTTGAAACATGAAAATGTAGTTAGACGTTCCTGTACTATTTGTGTGGTACAAGTATGGTAATTTTCAGAATTAATATCATACGACACTCTGTTCTATCAAGGTTATATATATATATATATTATTTCAAATGCTTTTCAATCTTTTCACCTATTTCTTCTTATATAAATTAAAATATTTGAAAAATAAATATTTATACTAATGAGTTAAAATAATTATAAGTATTTGAAGAACAACTGAATTAGATAAAACGATTTGATGGTCGAATTTACAAAAAAAAAATATCCTTATTGCTAAGGATAGTCTTATTGTATATATATATTTAAATCTTTTATAATTAAAAAGGAGAAATTTTAAGACTATAAGGCTAAAATGTGATTAATGGAGCGATAGCTTTCTTTAGATCGAAGCTTCTCTTTCAATATACAGAAAACTAATTTATTTTTTAACGGGTGCAATTATCAACTTTATGCTTATTTTCTACACATTTAATTCATAAATTATTATATTAAATTAATTTATTAATTATTATATTAAATTAATATGTTAATATTTAATATATTAATTGCAATTTTAATGAATTAAGCCAAATAAGTTTTTTTTCATTTTAACAAATTTTTCATTGAAATAATTATTATTTATAAAAAGAAAATTGTATATAATGGTGCTATATTTGAGATTCTCGCGATGTACATACGATTGTCGTTTTCAGACGGACGTGTCTATTGTTTATTTTTAAACGGACCTTCTTCAAACCTTCGCCGCTCTTCCGGTAGAGGCGACCCGTGAAAAATGAGTTTTATATGTAAAATGAATAGAAACATTTAAAAAAATGATGAAAATTGTACAACACACCCTCGATACCGAAAATAGTCGGTTTTTGCTCGCTTTTTACGCTTTTTTCCATTTTCGAATTTTAATCGATCCACCGTGTTTACCTTCAGCGTTACGCAAAATCACAGACAATCGTGCAAATGTAACAATATAAATTCTGACGTAAGGATTCGAATATAGAGCATGTGCGGTTCAATTTTAATTTTGAATTAGCTATTTAGAGCAAATGAGATCAATTTTGTAAGCGCGTGCTAATTTTCCATATGATGCAATTGTAACTTAAAATAATTGAAATCGGGTCAGATCTCATTGATAGTTTTCCAAATTTATTTATTTTTTATTTTTTTTGGTGAGCTTTTGGTCACGTAGAACTTTTCTATCTAATAATAATTCTATCAAAATTAATGCTAATTCATTTAGTATTTATCATAAATTGAGAGATAGCAGAAATTGTAACTATTATTGAGAAATTTTGAATTGATTTTTGAATGAAATATAGGGAATTTATTATTATTATTATTTAGGATTTTTCATTAAACTGCAAAAAATAAACATTTTTTTCTATTTTTGTAATTTCTAACATATCATAATTTATGACAAAATGTCATGATTTTTAAATCATATTCTTAAAGTTAACGATATTCAGTAAATATATACTCGTATATATTTGATTCGATTATCATATATTTTTATATTATTTATAAACTTTAAATTCATATTGAAAATTGAACTTTTATATATGTATAATATAATATTATATAATAATATACTTTTCATGTATTTTATGAGGCATACTAAAAATATTTAAATTTTTATATTGAAATACGAATTCAATTTTTTAAGATATATTTACGATTTTTTCCTTTACATCTATGGAAGAAATTATTTTATGTTATTAAAATATCTGAAGGTTTAATTTAGAGTTGATTGATGAATTGCATGAATATAAATTGATAGACTGAAATTTGAAAATAAATATTAATCTCCATTGTCTTAATTTTCTGTAATATTTCATGATCTAAAATAAAATTTACAATATTAATTAAATTCGTCTGGTGTGCGAATGTTCGCGTTCGTTCACGAGCCTCGTCTTCTGTCCTTAGCTTGAGCGGTTATTATAAATTAAAATCAGATCCAAACCTCAAGTCTGTCTCCATAAAATTCAACTTACATATATCCATCAATGTGAGGTCAATGTATAATGAGACGTTGAGGTTCACCGGTTTGCATATGCGGTTCGGGTGGTTATATTATTTATTTTTTATTTTTGTTTTTCAGGTCCAAAGTGATCACGATGAAAGTTTTCACGAATGCGTAATCAGAAAGACCGGGTTCGGACCCATTTGGTCGTTTTTTTTTTTTTTTTTTGTTTTTGCATTATATATATGTGCGATGTTTATGTATGTTTCCAGAAATTTCCCTGGTCGAATTTCAAAATGTCCTAATTCTTATGACACTGTCGGCCGTAAAATGCGTAACTTTTATGTATATAAGTATATATTTTTTTCTATGTGAATTTAATGTTTATGTAATTTAGATTAAGAAATTTTTGAATAATGAATTAAATTGGAACACGTGTTGCAAGGGTTAAAATTAATGTCGCAAGGGTTAAATTTTTAAGTAAGCTAAAATTTTTCTAAAAAAAACTAAATTATCCAATTAAAAGTTAATTTGTTTGATAAATATTTAATTATTAAATTATATTTTTTATATATCATGCAGAA
This sequence comes from Leptonema lineaticorne, assembly GCA_024500535.1. Classification (NCBI taxonomy): domain Eukaryota; kingdom Metazoa; phylum Arthropoda; class Insecta; order Trichoptera; family Hydropsychidae; genus Leptonema; species Leptonema lineaticorne. Next base: position 1,122,381 of record JANIJI010000007.1, read on the forward strand.
TTTTCATGTTGTCAAAGTTTCCAACAATTAGTTTATATCTATATAATTGTTAATTATGTTATACGTGTATTTTTAACTGAATATAACTTTAATTGTATATAATATTTTAAATTTATCCTTTTTAAGATTTATGTATACATCATTTAAAAAATCATTTTTTTGAAACTCAAAAAATATTGTAATTAGAAAGATTTCATTCTAACATATAACTGAAAACAAAATCAAAGTGATGAATTATTGTATATAAAATACGGTATAAAATATTATAGATTTATTAAAAAATATCGTAAATTTTAATATTCATTCGCATTTTTTGATCTAATTTTTAAATTAAAATAGAACTGGTATTTATACATATGCTAATTAAATTAATGAAAATGTATTCTAAATTTGCTTAAAACATACAAATAGGCTCACACGCAATTTCGCAACGAAACGTCTCTGAATAATTGTCGACACAATTTTATATCTTACAATATACAAAAAAAAAAACTACATGAATATGAAAATTAGTCACAATTACCTGCAACCTGAAGACAGTTTTGAACAGAAAAAAAATATAATTGTAAATAATCAACCTTGAGACGGAAGGCTGAGAAATTGGAAGGTGCTCAGTCGATTAATTAGATGAATTAATGAACGCGAATCTGTGTTACCTATTTTAAGATGGCGCCGAAAGATTATATATGTAAATCGGTCATATTTTATTTTACATTTTGCATATGGGTCTGATGAAAATTTATCGCGAAAATTTTGTTCGCATGAATAAAATACGAAACGAAAATTCGACGAAATTCGTACAATACTAGGAATATACAAATTTTATTTTTATATGTGAACAAATAAATATATATTTTTTGCCGTTCATACGTTGAATATTTCTATTGAAAAAACATAAAGTTGAATTTATATAATAAATAAAAATTTATTCATATATTTTTAAAGAACTGTTTAATAAATAAAAATATTTTTTAAATATTATACTTATAAGTATGTCAAACTATAGAAAAATATATTATCGTTTCGTGCTTTATAAAATCTGTTTATCGAGAGAATTCCTTGCGGTTTTTGAATCGGGGAACAAAATGAATGTAAATGTAAGCTCATAAAAATCAACCCCGTTCTGAAAGTTGCCTCGTTTTTCTCGTTTTACATAATAATGTGTTAATTTATACCGGGTGTCTAAGATGACAGACACATTATACACGGTTCGATCTAAATTATTTTGCCTAACGGGACACGAACCACGGACCACGACATCATAAGACGAAATATATAATGCTAAGCTAAATATATAAATAACAACTGTAAACATGGGACAAAAAGTTGCAATATTTTTATTTAATTTTTATTCACGCGAATAGATATTTATTAAAATATCACAGATTCTATAAATAAATAAATATAAAAGCTTTACACATATAACAGAATTTGAAAACATTTTAAATATGAAAAATATTTGTTATTAAAGATGATAAATTTATTGCAAAAAATAATAGTGGTTATATTTCCTGTTCTTTATATATATATATATACACATATAAAAAAATGATGAAATATATAATTAATCGACGAAAAAGAATATTTATAATTATGATAAAATTTTACACAAAAAATAGCACATTTAACGGTTCTAATCTAAATATTCAAAAATATGTGGCACATCGATTAATTTTACTCATTACACACATGTGAATGAATACTGTTATAGCTGTGTTTTATTTATTTATTTTTTTCGCCAGATTTAGGTTAATATAAAATTTTGAGATCGCAGAAAATGAACTGTTAATATGTCTATTTTAATTTCTATAAGATGTATATTAGGCGCAAATAATGGGGGAATAAAGCGATTCAATTATATTTTTAATTCTCGACGCATGCATTTTAATATATAGTCTGGAAAAAGTAGGTCTCGAATGCGTAATTAGAAATTTCTGCAAGCACATGACACAATTTAATTGAATCAACAATGAACGAAAACAAAGCTTATTGAAATTCAAAATATAGAATCTACTAGATTTTATGCTTAAAAGCCTATTAATTCTGAATAGTGTTAAATTGTTTTCACCGTGTATATTTAATGTTATATATATACCATGTATATCGATCAATATTTTGATATTTTCTTAATCTTTTAATATTAATTATAATATATATTTTTATAATAAATTATATAGAGTTGTTGATATAGATTAAAACTAGACTTTTCGTCCAATATGTATTTGCGTCAAAACAACATTATAGTACATTAAATATTATCATTACGAATGGATTTATTTAAATATTTGTAGCAAACGCTACGGTCGTCTAAAAATCATTATTATAATTTATTGGTTTGTGATAATTTTATTTTCATACTTAGGAAATATATGTACGGTCCGACGTCAGCCTTGAAATGGCGGATGTCAAGTGAATGCGTCTTTTTTTTTTGTTTTTCGAGAATATGTTGAAAATTTGCAAAAATAAAAACGGTTGTTTATGGCCGCAGAAACACCCCTTATGTTCAATTTTAAATAATATGTTTTTTTTTCAGTATTTGATTTGGTATCTGAATATCAAATGTTCGTAGCATTAACGTGTTTGTGTCGTCCATTTTTTTTTGTTTTGTTTTGTTTGTTGTTTTCTATTTATTTATTTAGAAATGGCCGACTTTGCTGTTGCTATGTAATCTTTGACTATTGTTTTTTTTTATAAATTTATGTATAATTTTGTATTAATATTAAGTTTGTCGTTTATATTCGTGAACGGTATTTTATTTTAGTGACAATTTAATTACATACTGATTTTTACGTTTGACTCTTTTAATCATAGCCATTTCTTAAATATCTAGATATATATTTTCAAAAATTAAACATATTTTTTATATAAAATTCTGAAACAATCAGTCGATATTTTTTAAATTGTAAAATATTGTACTATAAAAATTTTGAGTTATGAATGATATCAAAAATTTTAATAATCAAATAAGAACGTATAGAAAATGTACATTTTTTATTTATATCATTTGTCTCTTAATTTATATAAATAAAATAAAATATAATTGGTAAATGAAAAATTGATCATAAATACGTTTAATTTTATGAAAGTATAAAATATGAATTTTTCTAAACTAAGCTTTTAATAATTTTGATATATCTATTTTTGTATAAAAATGTTAGAAAATTTATACTTTATAATATTTTTTTATATATACGCAATCAAAATTAATATATTACAAAAATAGTTTTATTAATTAAATATTATTCATTTTCCGTTTTATAAATAAAAAAAAACTTTTTAAATCTACTATAGTTCAGTTTCATGATATTCCTATTTTTTTGGGAGTTAGCATGGATATATATATATATATATATATATATATATTTTTTTTTTTTTTTTGACAATTTGAAGACCCATTTTACATTTAGTTTCCGATTGCATTGCATTATGCCGTCGATTTGAAATTCAATCCGTTCCAACATACATACATATCATTTGTACGATATTTGTCTATTATGTGCGGATAATAAAATTCACACAGAACGCACTTTTGGATGTGAAAATTCCGGATTTTTCCGAAGTCGACCCTATTTCTGTTTTTTTCTTTTTGGTTTCTGTTTTTAGAAGACGAACGGTTGTTTTATTTAACCGTTTCGATTAACCTGAATCATTTGTATCTAAGTGTTACTATGTCGAAATAGTAATAATATACATGCCGTTTAATTTAAAGTAATGAAAAGTTTAAATTTCAATGTAATTTCAATTGAAAGCACTAGATATAGCCTAGTTTATAAATTGTAAAATAAAATATTAAAATTTTGATATTGTCAATTTTATTAACTCATTTTTAAAAATTAATCAATAGAAGGTTAAAATTATTTACAAATAGACGCGAAAAATATTTTTAAATTATATATAAAGTAATAAGATAGAAAGACAACATATCAATATAAATTTTAATAAGTTTTAAATAATGCTATAAAATATTTTTGAAATTTAAATTATATTTCTAATTATTCGTGTTCTAAAATTGAAGTTCATATTTATGTATAAGATACATTTTTTAATGTTATTATTTATCTTATATTTGCATTATTATTCCATCATTAAAATTTGCCTCAAAATAGTGTCAAAAAAAAATGTTAATCGGGGTGAATGCATATAAATTCAACAAACATCATAAAATTTCATTTTTAAAATCAATAAATCAGATTTAATACGGTTTCGTTTTATAAGTTGCAACCCAAATAAATCAAAATATTGAATACGTCTGTCTTAAAGTGTGATAATACATCAATGTAACTGTGCACCGCATAAATGACATTTTATAATCATTCGGAATTTTAAATGATTAGCGGTATTTTAAACGGGAAAAATGTTGTTGCGCTATTCGAAAACGTTTTCATGAATTTATTCGAGAGGAAAAATAAATTTTCCGAGTAACGTTTTTCACATAGAAACAAAAAAATAGAACGATCACAACATTTAAATGGAAATACTGAAGATGTTGTGTTTATATATAACATTATTCGAAGAAAAATATTGATTGCTGATCCGATTTTTAACATTTTATCAATTCAATTTACGTCAACAAAATGTAATTTTAAATCTATGTAAGCATAATTTATGTGCTTTTTACGTTTTTCTTTGCGTTTTCGCAAGAAAAATAAATGTAATATGATATACTTTTCAATAATCGATTGTGCAATTTTGATAGTTAAAATTTTTTTTTTGTCAACTAAAAATTTTATTTTTTATGTAATAAAACTAAATTACGATTGTCTTTTTTTGTTAATTACACATTTATTTCAGTACATTCAACTTGCAGTATACTTAAATGTACTTATTTGCACTTGGATATAACAGAAAATGCATTTTTGGCATTAATTTTTTTTTCACTAATGTTGATCAATCAGTAGTAATTATTCACTATTTAGCAACATAAATATCAATTGAAATATTCTTCCAAAATCAAATAGAAATTATTGATAAAAATGTAATATGTTAATTTTACTGAAAGGGTGATAGACAATTGGTTATAAAATGATATTACAATTTAAAATAACATTAATATAATTCAATGGTATAACGATTTTTAGGATATTCATAAAACTGTAGATTTAATTTAATATTTATAAATTGCAAAAAAAATATTAACAATTATAGAAAAATATATTAGATATTTAAACAATATAATATTCATATAAAAAATAATACACATTGTTTATCAATAAATAATATATTAATGTTTTTACAATATGTAAATATTTTCCATGCTTTTAATAGTCAACATAATAATAAATCGAGTCTGCGTTTTACGCAATTTTTTTTCGTTCTCAGATAAAATATATCGATTTTTTTCTAGTGATCAATCGACTATTTCTTAAACGTATCGAATGCGGAACCGAAAAATCCGATTTTATAAAGTTAAATATACGCAAATAAAATAAAATACATTTTAATATTATATATTGTAATAGCGTCGATATTTTCGCACGTTTTGCGAACAGACATAATCGAAATCAATAGAATAAAAAAAAATATGTGTCTGAAAAACAACATGAATTTGACTATGACCGAAAATTTATCCAGTAGAATTTTTCAGACACGCTACGAATATCTTTTTATTCTTTTTAGTATATTTATAATAGTATATGTTTATATAGTGTATGTTTATTCGTATTTTGAATATATTACAATTCAAAGAGTCCCCCACTAGAAATCCATAACGAGTCGATTTGTATAAAAATCGAATAGTACAATTGAACTCTATCAGTGTCTATTCGACCGGAGTCAGTTCGAGACTAAAAAACAACAAGTCGACGAACATAAAACCCCGGAACATCCCCTCAATTTAATAATAACAATACTATATTTAATATAAATATTTAAAAAAAATGATTGCAATAATCATACCAGTCATCATCGCTCTGATCAGTATTTATGCCATTAAATTATGGCTATCGAAAGAGAACGGAGATAAATCGTCTTCTAATATATCAGGACCATTGGCATTACCTATAATAGGAAACAGTTATCTTTTCCGCGATGGTGTTAATCCTTTCATAAAGATGACTAAATTGTCGGAAAAATACGGAGATATTTACAGTTTGAAATTTGGATCGACGAAATGTGTCGTAGTAAGCAGCGTGGAAAACATCAGGTCAACTCTGCTGCAAAATGGAAAATTCTTCGGCGGAAGACCCAACTTTATGAGATTCAACAAACTTTTCGGCGACGACAGACAAAATTGTAAGTTTAATATTTTTATATATTTTTTTTTCATTATTCTTATCAATGAATAAAATATTTTTTTTTCTAAATCTAATTATTTATCTATATATATATATAATCATTATTTTTTAATCATATTATAAAATAATTTAATATTTTATCTAGATATTAAAAATTAATTTAATAAATAAATTAAATTACTAAAAATTTATAATAAAAGAAAAAACCGATATAACAAATTCAATTTGTCCTATTAAAATTCAATGTTCTAATTTGAATTAATTTATCAATATATAAAAAAATCTTTTAATAATTAATTTTTTTTAAATGTATATATTTTCAATTTATATCAATTATATAATATAACAATAATATTATATAAACAAAATAAAAATATTTTAATAGATTTTCAAATTAAAACACAACGATTACAAAATATTGCGAAACGAGCACAAAAATGCATAAATAAAACGCTTTATAAATATATATATATATATATATATATATATATATATATATATATATATATATATATATATATATACAAATATCAATTGCACGTTTTTTCGAGAAAAATAATGATAATGTAATCGTGATGCCAAGTGTAATAATGCACATTTTGCTGGAAAACTCCCAAAAAAATGCGGGCAACCGTGCATTCATGAATAATACAATGAGCGAGTGTTTTATTTTTTTTTTGAACAAGTCCAAGATGAAAAAAAACTGTTATGACCCCCTTTATTCTTCCTATTCAAATTTTGGCCCGAAATTTTGGTGAATTTTCATAAAAAAACTCGTGCTTTTCGCATAAACAGTGAAAGCGCACGCATAGAAAATCTGCTCCAAATATTTACAAATCGATTTATTGCCATCGAATAAATGAGGGTAGATTAGGGCAAAATGTAAAGTATGATATAAAGACAATTTTTTTAATAATATATATATATTTTTTTTTGTTCTGCAGCATTAGCTTTATGCGATTGGTCAAAACTTCAAGTCAGACGCAGAAACATCTCCAGGAAATATTGTGATGCAGGTAAAAATTCACCAGTTAAAGAACTCATTTGCGAAATTTCTGTGTCCGAAGCAAAAGAAGCAATCAACCTTTTGAAGGTTCGCGGTCTTGAAGCTTACAAAAAAGGCGAAGATCTTAAACTGAAACCTATTATTATGAGAATGGCTTTGAACATATTCTCTCAATACATGTGCTCGACAAGATTTGACCCCGAAAACGATTCAGAATTCCAAAATATTGTTAATTTATTTGATAATGTCTTCTGGGATGTTAATCAGGGTCATCCCGTTGATTTCTTCCCATGGTTATCACCACTTTTTTCGTCGCACATGAAAAAATTATCAGATTGGACGATAACTGTCAGAAAATTCATCTTAGCTCGCATTATAAATCAAAGAGAGACAACTCTTGATGACGAAGATGAAGAAAGAGACTTTACAGATGCACTTTTGAAGGCGCTCAAACACGAATCAATATTTACAAGAGATGCTATTTTATTCGCATTAGAAGATTTCTTGGGTGGTAGTTCTGCTCTAGGAAATGTAGTAATGTTATTGTTGGGATTCATGGCTAAAAATCCTGAAGCTGCTGCTAAAGTGCAGAAAGAAATCGACGATTTAACCAACGGACAAAGACCACCAACATTATTCGATGTCGATTCTTTACCATACACTTTGGCAACAATCAAAGAATCGATTAGACTCTGCTCATCACCAATTGTACCTCACGTTGCGATGGAAGAAGGAAATGTAGAAGGTAATAAAATTGAAAAAGGCACACTCATATTAATAAACAATTACAAATTGAACATAAGCGAAAAATATTGGGAAAATCCAACAGAATTTAAACCGGAAAGATTTTTGAACAAATCATATATTGAAGTTAAAAACGAAAGACGCGGTTCGGAACACGATTCCGGAGTAGAATCCGAAAACGAATCGAAGAAAAACGGAAAAATGAACAAAAAAACCGTAATACCGTCAGAATTAATAACGAATTCAAGCGAAAAAACAATTAAAAAAGAAGTATACACAATGAAAACAAACTTACATCATTACATACCATTCAGTATCGGTCAAAGGACATGCCTTGGAAGGAATCTATTAATGGATTGCGGCTTCGTCATATTTTCTAATATCATGCAAAATTTCAATATAAGCAGCATGCATCCTGAACAGATCAAAATGTATCCTGCATGTATAGCACTTCCGCCTGAAACATACGGTTTAACAATAACACCAAGAAAATGCTGAAAAAAAAAACATAGGCGATTAAAAAATATATGCCTTAGATACTCTTTTCCTTACGAAAACAAAAAAAAAACGACTGAAGCCGAAGAAAAATCATACGATTTTCATTATACGACAAAAGACGGGCATTCGTCAGACCGTTTTTTGAATAGATATAATTTTAGAATATGTTTAAAACCCAAAGATTATTTACAAAACATTTGTATATTGACAATTTTTTTTCAATAATTTTCAATCAGACAAAAATCTATCGTTTTATATAATACATGTACCGAGAATTAATAGTTTTGATGAATTAATTTTCATATAAATTAAATCGAAAGTTTGATATATAAAATGACACTTGATTGTGTCTTTCAAAATTTGAAAGCCATACAAATACGCTTATTTAATTATTTTCATCTTATTTTATACTTTTGTATATACAAAATATAACAGTTAAATAATTTATAGTCTTCATCATCGCAGAAGTTTTGAGGGTTACGAAATAAATAGAAAAAAAAATATTTACGAATATATAAATAATTTATATTATTAAATAACGAACATGTTATATATGATAAAATTAAAATGTAATAATTATATATATATATATATATATATATATATATATATATATATATATATATATATATATATATATATATATATATATATATATATATATATATATATATGTATATATATTGGATCTTCTTCGTTATCGGAATTTGTTCTAATTTTGATTATATAACATGTAATATTTTTTTTCTTTCTGTGACAATCATGAAAAATAAAATATTTATTATATAGTTTAAGGTCATAATGTTTAATAAGAATAATTATGTAATTATTAATTATGTTATAACAAATATAATTTCATTGTATACTGCATGTAAATCATAAAAATGTCACATTAATGAAAATAAAATATTTATAATAAAAAATAAACATTTTTTTTATATCATACAAAAAAAATATTTATATATATATATATATATATATATATATATATATATATATATTAAAATACATAAAAAACAAATAAAACATGCCATATTAAAATTTTAATACGTACAACACATAAATATTGAAGTATATAAAATACTATAAATAAATATATTATTGAAATAATATAAAGTAATAAAAGTATCACATATAATACGCGGTTATTACAGATTTAAATCAAATAAGATTGCGAAAAAAAGAACATAAAAAATGTTTGAAGGAAATCAATAAAAAATAAATAAATAAATAGTACAGTTTAAAAGAATACAAAAATTAGATATTATAAATAACAATAAAATAAAATGATTTACATTAAAACAAACATAAACTAAATGGTTCAGGTGAATACGGCGGTCGCGAAGAATCAATATAGTATGACACGGTGCATTATCTATCAATTAAGAAGCAATTAATAGTTGTAAAAACACGTGTAACACGTTACACGTGTTTTTACAACTTTTAACCTTTTGACAGTCACTTGACAAACGCTATAGACAGTCCTACCAACCTAGAAAAAAAAATTACAATTTAAATGTCCGGGAGTTTTAAATGACAATATCACCTTAATTTTTGATCGCAGTAGTAAAAATAATATTTTTTCTGAAAATTCGGTTTTTTGAAAGTGTTATTTTTTTCAAAAAAAAATCATTATTTGTTAAAAATGTAGATTTTATAGTATAATAAATTTAGATTTAATAAATTGGCGAAAGAAATTTGTTTTTTTTTAATAATTATTTTATCTCGTCTTCGTATTATATATTTTAAATTTAATTTATTATACACAATAAAAAGCATTCTTTACTTTACGAATATTATTATTATTTTTTTTTATCAAATAGTTTTCGAAAATTTCTTTTAATATTTAATGATATAAAATTTAAATATCATTTCTTTGAAAATATAAAAGAAGAAAAATAAATATTAATTTGAGATAAATTTATTAAAAATAAAATTAATACTTTAAAAGAAACATATTTCTTGTTAAATTTTCACACTTTTTAATTTCGATCAAAATATTAAATTATTTGTCATATTAAAGACAAACTGTGACAGCAATAATTTTGAATGATTCAATATTAAAATATGTAAATTATACAATATGCAGCTAAACTGTATAGAATAAAAATAACTTTTTTATTATTGTAAATCAGCATAAATTTAAATTATTATGTCACACAAATTCATTAACCTTCATCCTGATATTTTATAACATTGATTTGCATAACAATTGATAATTCACTTTATCCTAAAGAAAAAAAATAACTGTGTCATTAACAATCGTATTTTCAGAATAGTTACAAATTAATTATTTGATTTGTATAATTTCTATGCTTATCAATGTTAGTTCAATTTCATTACGAATAAATTATACAGTATTTAAAATTAATAAAGTATTTAAAAGGATTTCATAGATATAAATTTATTAAGATTTTTTTGAGTTTTATATATTTTTAAACAATAATTTTTAATTTTTAATAATTTCCATATCAAAAATTTAAATATAGGTCACACAACTAAAGTAAATCTGATTATATTTTATTTATAGAAGAAATACATTTTTAACAATGAATTTAACTTCCAAATTACAGGAAATTATATAGTTTAATTGTATTCATGGTCCTTTGAATATTTTTTTAAATAAACCCATTGCATAAAAAGGGCTAAAAAAGATATATATATATATATATATATATATATATATATATATATATATATATATATATATATATATATTGAAATATGTATGACAACAATGTTTTAGATAAAATATCTGACCTAACAAACAAAAAAAGCATCCAATATTCATGACTTCCATCGTCATTGGAAATTCATCAACCGGTAAATTCTGGTTTCATCGGTAAATTTTCATAATTTTCCATCAAATTTCACTATTTATGACATTTCTGCGAAAGACTTTCGTGCAATTCCTGTAAATTTTATGCAACAAATGATTTCCGAAAATAGAAATTTCATTCTCGGAATTTATTTATATTATTATCATTCGTTTTTTTTAACCCTTTGTGAACCTATTGAAATTTGTACAAAATATATTAAGGAATAATAAATTTAAATATTTTTAATAGAGTTAGAGATATTGGAAATTTTTCGGCAAAAGCGGGTTAAATTCGATTTTAATAAATCTGCTCGACCATAAATAAGAATGCGAATGTAAATTTCCACGTTGTCCGGTAAACAATAGATAATACGTTATTATAATGGCAAATCGTATGTCGAACAGATCGGCCGATCCGGTTATATTAAACAATATTTATTTATTTATTTATTTATCATATGAGAAGAAAAAAAAGGAAGACAATAGAGAGAGGTTAAAAAAAAAGAAAGAAATTATCAAACGCGCAATCTTTTTCTTTTATTATATATATATATATATATATATATATATATATATATATATATATATATATAAATATAAGATATAAAATCCATAGTTAAATTTTTATAATTAGTTTAATAAGTCATTTTTTTTAAGAACATCAGGATTTACGGGATATATTTGAACTTCGCGTATTGCTTTTGGATTGTTTAGCACAATGAATTGTTCAGCAATTTCGACGGCGACTCGGATCTGGGCTTCGTTTGTGGATGCTCCTAAAATATCCATAAAAATCATATTATATTAATTTTATTTTTCGGTATTATTTAATACATATTTAACAAAATACCCAAATGCGGCGTCGCTATGACTTTGGGATGTTGAATCAGTTCTAATGTGACAAAATCCGTAGGCGGTTCTTTTTCAAATACATCCAATGCAGCTCCGCCCACCTTGAATTTTACATATAAATAAATTTAAAAAAATAATTAAAATACTTAAAGTATATATTTTGTAATACATGTTCATTTTTCAAGGCCTCTAATAGGGCTTCTTCGTTAACTAGTCCTCCGCGACCAACGTTTATTATGAATATTCCTCGTTTACATTTTTGCAGCACATCTTTGTTAATTAAATCTGATAAAAATAAAATAAAATATTAGAAAATGTTATAAAATATCGATTCAATTGATTTATATAATACTTCTGGTCGATAAATTGAGCGGAGTGTGCACCGTGATGAAATCAGCTAAAGGCCATATTTTTTCCAATTCCATTTTTTCAGTATTATATTTCTTAGATTCTTCTGCTGATACTATAGGATCATATCCGATGACCTAATTATATTATATTTGATTATAATATGAATAATTTTAAATATTTCTTTTGTCTAAATTTATATATATTTACCCTCATTCCAAAGGCGTTCATTCTAAAAGCAACCTCTCTTCCTACACGTCCTAGACCAAGAACTGCTAGAGTTTTTCCATTTAATTCAATTCCTTGTAGTTTAGATCTTTCCCAAAGACCATATTTTAAACTAGCAGCACCATGAGGTATGTTTCTAGCTAATGACATGATTAAACCACATGTCATTTCGCATGCACTGATTGCATTTCCACCAGGAGTACTTAAAGATAATAAAAATTTGACTATACATGTCAAATAATAATATTGAATGAATAATAATTGATTAATTTGATAATTTACTTGAGAACTATAATATTTTTTTCATTAGCAGCTTTCACATCTATATTGTCAACACCTGCACCAGCTCGACCGACGACTTTGAGTTTGTCACCTGATTTCAATATCTTGGATGTGACTTGAGTGCCCGATCTCACAATTAAACCATCATATTTCTAAAACAATAAAAATTAAAAAAAAATCACATATTTTATTTTGTATATTTTATTATATTTTGCCAAATTTTTTAATAAAAATAATTATTATTTATATGTATTGTGATTAAAGATTAATTATAAATTATTTATGACATAAATCTTTATATAATATCTCAAGTCATTATCATTATCAAGTCATTATCAAGGTTACAAACATTTGTTTTTACTAGAAGAAATTTGTTTGTAATATGTTTACGTATTATTTGCTTAGATTTCATTGGTTTAATTATAGATAAATATTGAATTATTTCATATTTAACGGAATATTTATTTGAAATACAACGAATTACTGAATTATATTTTTTTTATAAATTGAATCCTAGGGTCTGTTATTTGTTAAAGAGCTTTTTTTTTCTCATAACAAGTAAAATCTGATAAAAACGATTGTTCTAGATAATGTATTAAACATCGGAATGTCGTAATTTCACAAATTACTACCTTAATTTCTTCAACGAGTTCGTCTTCTGATAATTTCACTTTCACCGTTACTGAAATATTATTTTTCTGTAATTTTTTGATGCACATCTCATCCACAGGATCACTGATCAATACTGATTTAATTGAAACCATTTTCAAAGTACTGAAATATAAAAATAATGTAATAATAATAATCGTATATTAAATCAATTAAGTATATATTATACAAATTGATTGAAATAATTGAAAATAAATATGCAATTATTATCATTCTTATTAAAATATTGGATACATATGTTTTTATATAAAAATACTTTTGTTGCTATATATATATATATATATATATATATATATATATATATATATATATATATATATATATATATATATATATATATATTCAAAAGTATATAAACAATGTATTGAAAATAACTTCACCATTTTGAGTATTGTTTTACTGTAATTCAATATAAGAAAAATGCTGACATCTTTATTTTACATATAAAGAGTATTATATATCTATATTTAATTTTTTTTCTTCTTTCTAAATCATTTTATTTAAACAATATTTTTTATATAATCTAATAATGATATTTTTAATTTGTAATAAACCGTTAAAAATATAGTTTGAATGTTAAAAACAAATATCATTTGAACTTCATCTTCACTTAATTCAATTTTTTAATTATATACATACTTATTTATTATAGGCGTTAGATCTTTAATTAATAATTAGTTATAATAGTTTTAATATATTATTATTTCAATTTATATGGTTATTTATTGTTAAAATTAAATAAAATGTTCGAAAGAAATGATAAAAAAAATAACAATTTTATTTTAATATAATTATCGTTACATTTTTTTTAAATAAAAAAATACGAAAAAGTTATAGAAACCGTGTATTTTCATTGATTTTATATACTATAAATATACTATTATATATAATTATATATATATTTAAATATTATAATTTAATTATAATTATAATATTAAGTGAATTATACGCTACATGTAAGAATACAAATCAAGAATTTATAATTATAATATATATTATATATTTACATACATAATAATTATAAATTATTAAACAATATTATAAAATGCAATAATAATTCTCAAAAAAAAAAAAATATTTACATAAGTTCTCACCCTTATTAGACTTAACGAGTCTTCACAGCACAACAACCTTATTACGACTAATTCTTCTACATATTTTTAATCAAGATTTTTCCTGTGACTCTCAAACTATTTACATAGTGTTATTTTATATATTCAAGATGAATATATAAAAATATATAATATGTAATCGTATTAAATGTGTTGATTAAACTATATTGATATTGTTTTTTTTTATTTTATATATTTAGATAACAACTTAGATGCAATAACGATAAAAAAAATATATTTTATTTATTATATCCTATCAGAATCCAACACTCTTCTGTTTGAAAGCCATTAATATAATAATATTATTAATTATTCTGATATTATAACAAACTTGAATATAATTTTATGACGATTATGATAAATTAATGATTATTACTCACAACTTCTAAAACTTTGTAAACAAAAACAACTATGGTGAATAAAATAATTCATATTATAATATATTCAAATATTCTATTACAAAAATATAAACTTTAAAATTAAATTTATAGTCGATTAATATAGAAGATTACATAAAGCAAATTACAAATTTATATATATATGTTTCTTTATGTAAATTTAAAACAAATAAATATTTTTCAAAATATGATGAATTTTATATATAACTTTTTATCACTGAATTAATAAGAAATTTAATTTTCTAGAAAATATAAAAAAAATACTGTTCTCGTTATTAAATTTATTTTAATAGTTTTTTAAACTAAATAACATTTGTCATTGAGGTAAATAATTGTGTCATCTAATGAAATACGTTAAAAGTTTTTATTTTTTTAATTTTACCAAAAGATGGCAATAAATTAGAAACAATATTTTTAGTAGTTTTTAATATGAAATGAATTTATTATATTAAAACATAATTTCGATTTTATTATTAGGATTTATATATCATCAATGCATATATAAAACTCGTTTCTTTATTTTGTAATTTTATTGAAATATAAAAATTAATACATGATGCATAAATATATTTATATAATAATATTTTTTTATTTAAAAATATTTATGTATTGTAATTTTTTTATATACATAATTAAATACTTTTAAATATAAAATATATACATAATTCATAATTTAAAATGTGTATGTTTTACTAAAATAAAGAATTTATTGTGTATATAATTGAAGTATCCAAATTTTAGCAAACCTAATGTATATTTTTAGGAAATAAATTATATTAGATCATATTTAATTTTTGTGTAAAATACATTACACATAATATTAATTAAATTATAAATTATTGTAAACATATGTGATAATAAATTAATATATAAATTATAATATTATTAAAATTTTAAAAACTCGAAGATGTACAATTGTGCAACCACTCTACCATTTCACTCCTCAAACTGTTCATACAATCGCAATGGTTGACGATTTCCGTGATATTATTGCAAATATTCATTTTGTTGAAGATATCCATTGTTGAGTAGAAATTAAACCTGAAGACTTGAACCATTTCTTCTACATTTTTCTCGTGAAACATTTTAGAATAGTTTCCGCACGCTTCAACCACATTAAGACTTTCATAATTTTGTAATTTTTTTTCGGCCAAATCTAATTCTTTATAAAAATTATCAAGATTGTCGTTTTCTTCTTCCCATGCTATTCTATCGGATCCCATAAGATTCTGACATGATTCAGGAAGTTCAGTTTTGTTCATAGCCATCCCATTTATTTTGAATTCACATCTTTCAGGAATTGTATTTACTATGTAAATTTCAAAGAACAATATCAATAATATCAACCTGACAATAATTATAATTGATTTCTGAAAAAAATATCACTTTTATAATATAAATATTGAAAAAGATTTAATGAAGTTTTTTAAATGGAAAAAATTACAAATATTTTATATATAAGACTAATTCATTTAAAAATTCTGAATGTTTTAATTCACAACTATACGATTATTAATTACCATAATTTTTATTTATTATTAAAAATTAATAAAAGTATTTTTTCAGATATGATTTCTTTAACACGTTCAACCAATAATAAAATATTGCACTAACTGACTCATATCGTATGTTTGAATTATAACATTCATAATATGTTTATATACATTTATATTACTTATTGTTTGAAGTAAAAATGTAACTAGTAAAAAGTAATTCAACGATAAGATTAGATAATTTTAGATGTTGTTATGGTATCATAAATTATATTAGAGTTATTTCCATTTAAATATACATATTTACAATATATGCGTTTAAAGTAAAATAATATAAGGGAATGTATGTATTTATACATTATTAAAATTTAATATTAAATAAATTTATTTCCTATTTTTTGCCATCTATTGAAAAATAAAATTAATATTTGAGAGTATTTATAATTTGTATTCACACACACACATGTATATATTTTTATGATCTGTAAATTATGTATTTTTTATTTTACTTTTAAATATTAATTTAAACATATAAATTGTTGAGTATTTAGAAATTAATTATTTACGAATTATATCA
Source organism: Leptonema lineaticorne (assembly GCA_024500535.1). Taxonomy (NCBI): domain Eukaryota; kingdom Metazoa; phylum Arthropoda; class Insecta; order Trichoptera; family Hydropsychidae; genus Leptonema; species Leptonema lineaticorne. The sequence continues at coordinate 1,139,639 of JANIJI010000007.1, forward strand.
TACGTTAACAATTTTTAAATAATATCTATCGAGTTATATCATTAAAAATAATGAAAATTAATTTTTTGATCGATTAATTAAATAACACGTGTTCAAAAATTTAAAAAAAACAAATAAATAAACTTTAATATATTCTAAAATATAACAAAAACTTTTTTTATTATCTAACGGTAGTCTATATAGTGGTAATCAGATTATTTTTCATATAAATATATATGTAAAATATTTAACCCGTAAATTTTACGATGATCGTATTGGAACTGTAAATCCTGTTATATTGTTGAAAAACTGCTTTTAAAACAGTTTTTTGTATCAGTGAAATTAAAATGCAAAATTTATATTTTTTTCGTCGGTTTATGGTTTTTGCAATCAACTGAAAAAACACACATATTTTTTTCAATAATCGCTGAAAATCTTCATAATACATTAATACAATAATTTTGAAAATTTATTTAATTATATTAAAATAAAACACATTTACATTTAAAGTCATAATTAATATTTTTATCACACATGAAAAAGATTAATTTCTATATAATAAATGATATTTGAGGTTAGGTTTTATAAATTTTATTTCTATTTTTATATAATGATAATATTTTTATAAAATCAAATGATTTATAACCATCAACCAATTAAATTTGATCCTTAAATAGAACTTAATTGGATTGAATTATTGCTAAAAAACAACTTTATAAAGTTGTTTTATTTATTTGAAGACTTGGAATGGTTATTTTATATTTGATGGATTTATTAGATGTAAAACAAAATTATATTGAAAATTTACTATCGTAGTCCATTTGTAAGTTTTTATATTATTATAATTCTTATTATAGTCTATTATTTAATGTATATAATGAATACAATTAATAATTTCATAAAAGTGATTACTATAATAAGAATTAATAAGTTCAAAATTTAAATTTGAACTTTGACACAGTTGTAAAAATAATGCAACAGATGTCGCAATAATCAGTAAAAAGAAAGACACGTTTATATGCTGGCATATAATGTACAAGAAAGAGACGGAGCGCGTCTAGTTATATCAGATGAAGTTGAGGCATTGTAGTAGAGTGCGGCGCAAGTCAGTTGGCGATATGTCGTTGTGGGGGATGGTCGTTTTTCGTTCGATATAATTTTGACAAGTAACCGGTAAACACGGGTATGGGATTGACTTCGGGGACACTTTTGACAGTGGCGATCTGCCTATGGAGTTCACAAGCTCGAATGCACACTCCTCATGGATCAGAAACCCCCAGCGATACACAGTGCAGACATCCACACCCCCGAGCTCATGAGGTTACTCGCCCCGCCCATGTTTCACCCCCTCCCTCCCCCCGAACACCCCACTGAACCCTATGATTCTAAATCGTCTTTATTTCGACCATTAACCACTTTATATACGCAAACACTCCCTTTCAGCGTTAACGTTTTAAATGTTCTGATAACATTTAAACATCAGCGAAAATTTAATTTATAATTTATCAATTAAAATGTATGTACAAACAATATTTTTATATGTGCAATTCTTTATTTATTTTCAAACTTTATACTCATTTTTTTAAATATTAAATATTTTATTTATATTTTAACATTTTTATATTAGTTGACTTCTATAGTCTTATAAGATTCTTGTTATTATTGGTTACTATCATTTTTTTAATTTATAATATTACACTTAACATATAATTTTTTTATAAAATTGTATATATTTTTTACAAAAAAAATCGATTTAAACTAACAATATTGTATCAAATTATAATAACATCAGATCATCGATAATCACTATGCAAATATCGTAAAAATACGATAATCATAATTTTCATTATACGAATATGAAAATCGCGTTATTACTTAGTAATTATTTTTAATATGAAAAAAAAATCGCAAATTTAAAACTTGCAGTAATTAAGTAATAATTTGCTAATAAATGATACGAAATTTCGTATTCTTTCGTGATTTTATTATGATATTAATTTATTTTCTTTCTTAATCTTTTCATCATCATTGCATTTCTAAATATAAAGTTCATAGGTTAGGTGAAAAAAATATATTTAAAAATCTAGTTAAAATTTAACTCTTTCTTTAAAATTTAAAATGTTTAATTGTTGATTTATTTTTATGTTATATATTTGTATGATAAAATTAAAAATATATTGTTTTAAAATTAATTTACGGAAAAGTTTCTTAATCGTCGATTGAACACCTCTGAGTTAATAAATGTTTAATTCACGAATATAAAATTGATTCTCATTGCAAACCAAAAGCAATATACTTTCTAGTCTTGTGTAGATTCGAACACAATATATTACTATGTTTTATTAGGTAAACATTTAACTATCATGATGACATTTTAGATGAAAGTTAAAAACCCTTTTGACACGTGAAATTTGTTTCAAAATGCAAATAAAAATAACTCGCTAAATAAATTATATGTCTATTTTATATTATGGAAAAAAAGCTTTTACTCTTTCCTTCCATTTTGAGTTTTTTATTAGTTTATACTATGAAAATATAAAAGATTGTTTTTTTTTTCAATTTGAACTTCAAAAAATTGAAACATAAAATATTTCGGAATTTATGGTAGATCTAAAATCTTTTCTTCATTAGATGAATTATCTAACGATTTTTTTGACATTTTAGTATAATAATGATAAACTTAATGATTTAAAATATAATATTATATGTATGCAATAATAATTATATACAATTGTTAAATAAGCATGATATGTTTTATAAATATTGAAAACATATTATTAAATAGCTTGTTGTGATTGAAATATATTGATTATCACGTGTACAATAATTACTCTAGTTATATATTCTTGCCATTATTCAAATGTGTTATTCAAATAATTTCTTGTTATAATAGGTCACAAGTTAATGATACATCGCAATTAGCTTCAAAAAAAATATCGTACATAACGAAGATATATTATCTTTTGCAACATTCTGTTGAACTTTAATAACCATGATGTATTGCATTACTATATATAATACACACGTATAAAAATATAAGTTTTTAATGTGTTATTAACGTTATTGAATTTATTCAGAATATTATTACATATGTACAATGAAAAATTTTTTTTAATATTTGTTTAAATATATAACTTGATAGAATTTAAATGATCCGAATCAACTCCTAAAGATTATTTAAATTTTACTATTTTATATTGTGTATGTTTTTTAAATATAAATTTTAAATATATTATATAATAATAGTAGTTATTCATGAATACCATATGTATTATCTTATACTATTTTAACCCTGTCCTTGATTTCGTAAATGACTGAGACAATAATTCAATATTTATAATTTACGTTATATATATTTTTTAATTTATATTTTATGTGGAACAAAGTATATTATGATATTTATTTTTTACATAAGAAATATCGCAAAATTCTTTCTTGAATGCTTTTTTAAAAGCACGTGACAATGACATTCCGTGCCCATAATATGAATATTAATCAAATTAATGATGGATGACAATATATTAATCTTCGATTATTATGTACATTTTTTTATATATTATTTTTCATTCATATTCATAACAGTGATAATTGCGATACTTTATATTGATAATATCTTTACTAAATTCGTGTTATATTCTCGATTTTCATCTTGAAAAATTATTAATGATTTAAATTTCTATTTATTTTTCTTCAAGAAAATAATGAAAAACACAATTCTTTAATACATATACGTGTTAGGCGTAGAGTTAATAACTATAATTAAACTTGACAAAGGATAGATTAGCGCAGATTGTTCAAACATGTGAATATTAATTATCTTATCGATTTATTTATTTATTTTATATTTGTAAAATAATACATTAAAAAATATTTTTCTCCATTTCCTTATAGACGACTTTAAATAATTAAAAAAAATATTCTCATATTTTATAATACGAAATAATGTTTCTACATGACAATTTGTAAATTATAATTTTGTTATTAAACAACATATATTTATAAATTAAAATAATTATCCTTATTAGATTTACTAGTAAAATGATAATTCGATTTTTTATAAATAAAAAAAAACGGTTATCTCCATTCATTTTTTTATATCTACATCAAGGAACACCGGTTCTCGTGTAAAAAAACATTTTATACTATAATTATAATTATTCCTTTTGCTTTTTTTTTCATCCAGAAAAAAATACGCCCACATACAAATAAATCTGAAGAAACAAAACAGAATCAATATATATATATATATATATATATATATATATATATATATATATATATATATACACGTATTATCACGGTAATTCGACATGAATGGAAAACAACAATTAAATTCGATCTTCGGTTAATCTTTTACTCGCACGAGTAGAACTAAAACTTTCTTCGGGCGCCGCCTTACGAAAGTTCAAATTACGCAATACTCGCACGTTCTAAAAAATAAATAAAAATAAATAAACATGCTTAGGTTGAAGAATTTTATTAGTTCTTATGTCGTATTATCGTCATTCGTAGAAAGGGAAAGTTATCGCGGGTCAAAAGCAACAATAACTATCGCGGCACATCTATCTATAATATTATGATATGCAAATTTCCACGTTTAATATTCCAATAGATATTTTTTTTTTATATATATTTATATTTAACTAACCAGATATCGTAATTTATCATATGTTTTCGATATATTTGTTATTATTATTATTATTATTATAGAAGAAGATTCGTGCATTGATAATACGAATGCACATTTGATTGAAGTGGACGAGTTGCGACTTTAACTTTCACCGCTTCTAGAACGAGATAACGATTAAAGCGTGATCTGTACTTTAAGCAGTGTCAAACTTCGTGACTTTACTGTGTACTTTATATAGTTATTTTGCTTTCTATATATATTATTTTTATTTTTATATTATACTAAAATTACATTTAGGCGAAAATTAAAAAAAATATTGTGCGATTTTTTTTTATATTTTTAATTGTGTCTATTTGTGTCTTTCGTTGGTTGAATAATATATAATTACACTGTTAATATAATACTAGAAAAAATAAATAAATTATAAATAACGATCTCATAAGAGTTAAAAGTCGAATGAAATATTAAAAAGAGTAGTAGTTTTATATATAATAGTTATTCTATATTACAAAAAAGTATTATTATTATATTTAATTTAAAGGATATTGACCTTATAAAGTACTATCTATTTTTATATTTTTTGCTATACTATATTTTACTAACACCTGCGATAGTATTTTTAATAATTTATTATTTTGTTGTGTTAGATTGTGAATTGAAGTTATAAAATATAAGTTTTCTTTATTTTAAGAAATATTTTTTTTCTTGAAAAGTTGTGGAAAAAAAACACAGTGATTGTCAAGTCCTTCAACAGAAATGAATATTAGATGTTTTTTTAAAATATTACATAAATAAACATCACGAAACCGAATTAAAAACCATAATTCATAAAAACCAACATTATTGTTTTTAACATTTTTCTTAATTAAAAATTTTACATTTTTTACTAAAAATAATTTATGATTTAGACATTACGAAAGAAATTATTAATTGAAAAAATAATAACTATTTAAAAAATTTTACATTAAGCATTATATAGTAAATATATTTGCAATTTAATTACATTTTTCTTTTACAATTAAATTTGTACATCGTTATATAGAAAAAAAAAATATTTTCACTATCTTAGATCTTGGACGATTCATCACAATTTTTACATATTTCACCAAGCGCGTCCATATATAACATTTTTTTGTAGTCGTTAACTTGATTACATAGTTTCCATGTGTTCAACTTGGAATGTTCGTTTATTTTTTTATTTTATTTTAAATTACGATTATATATATATATATATATATATATATATATATATATATATATATATATATATATATATAATCTTTTTTTCTTCATTTTCGATTATAATCTCGTGTGCATCACGCAATAAACGAATGCAACGAATCAAAATGGAATTATTATTACAGTAAAATCTACATTTTCTTCAATGAAATTTATTTTTACAATAGAAATCTTTGGCCTCGTTATATGTATGAACTTTATGTTCATTGCAAACTAAACTTTTGATCGCTATTTTTTCTATTTACGATAAATATTCTCGATTTTATTTTTAGATTTCTACTCAATGTCATGTTCATTACTAATCATGTCGCTGATTATTCTTATTATTTATTTAAAAATTACACAATATATATATATAAGATATGCGGTGAGTTTTTAATAATTCTATTTTATTATATAATGTATCTACAGTAATCAAAATGATATTTCAAGTGGTTAATTTTTTTTATTATATATATATATATATATATATATATATATATATATATATATATTAAAAGGCGAAATTATTTTACTTAGAATTCTACGCAATATTTTTGTTTAAAATATATGTTTATGGTTATTATTTTACAATCGTTGTTAATTTTTATTTTGAATAGCGTTTAAATTTAATTTATTTTCAAAATGAACGAAAAAATTTACATTAGTTTACTCAAATTAAACTTAATAATATTTGTATTTTTATATCTGTAAATATAATATTGTATTTTACAAAAAAAAAAGACATTTTAAATAAATTATTGCATGATTTATTACAATAATTTAAGCGTATAATCAGATCGTTATTAATTTTATTATTTTAATAGAATGTTGAAGAAAAGATGTAAAATTCAGAAAAATGTTATGAATTCATTATATTGTAAGCAACTTTTTAATAATGGGAAAGACGTGATCTTTTCAGACAACTTTCAATTACTGTAATTTTATTATATTACAATTTTTAGTTTTCCCATATATGTTTTCTATTATATAAATTATATATCTATAGAAAACTATATATTAATCAAATTTATAATTATAAAAAAATTAATTAGAAAGAACAGTATTTCGGTGAAACGAATTGGAATATAAATTAACTATTTTCTACAATAGATAAATAACGTTAAACAAATGTGATCACAAACAAATCTACAAATGATTGAAAAAAAAATCTATCGGTATTTACCTATATGTGTTTATCTATAATTTTTTACCGGTCGTTTATATATGTCAATGTTTAAATGTCTAAGGTGAAATTTGTTATATTTGTCAATTGCGCGTGAATTTATCGAAGCTACTACAACCTTTTTTTTCTCTCGAAAAAAATTTCCACTTTCTATAATCTTACATATTTAATTATTTAAAAGTAATTATCGGATCACTTTCGACGAATTGAAATTATCGCGAATCGTGAATTTGCACATTAGCTAAGTGATCGTTTTCGTTTTGATTTCTTCTTGCTTCAACGATGATGATGATTAAAATAATATAATAATTATGAAATAGAACAGAGAAAAAAATAATAATTATAAATGTACTGAATAATTGGATTGTTTCACGGTTATTTAATTTTATATGTCTTCGTGTTAGAAATATATTACTATAATTCCTAGAAATAGAATATCTGTTAATTTTTTTTTTTGATTTCTGCTGCCAGTTTAAATATGTGAAATGTTTGGAATTTATACAATGTTACTTTAAATAGTATGTAATTTTAAAATACGTGATATTTTATTGTCACTCCAAATTTAGTGATGCATAAATAAGGTTTTGCGGTCTATTTATGATCCTTTTTTAAAATTCGGTTTGTTTAAATATATTATTGAATTCTATATTTTAATAGCATTTTTTTTATTTTTATATAAAAAGTTTTATATTTATATGACTTTTATAACATAAACGAAATAAAAAAAAATATGAACATAATCAGATATAAAATATTTTTTTTACATTAAACCAGTTATAAATTGTCGGTTATATTATTTCATATAACAATCTTTTTTTTTAAATTACACTGTTTTTACCATACGTAGAAAACAATTCGATTATATTATTGTTACGTCCCCGGGGTCGGGGGTTTCTAGGATAGAAAATGATACGCTCCTATTTGTGTATATCGGTCTTACCAACGGGGTTTTATTACTGACAGGTTTACAATAATCGGCAACGAAGTACAAGAACAAAGTAAGAATTACAAATAATAGAAATAATAGAATAAATACATCGATTAATAAGAATAATCAAAGATACAAACATAAATCATTTATCAGAGATACAACACAAATCATTAAATGCCAATAGTTAGAGATACAAACATAAATCCTTGAATGCCAATAATCAGGTATACAAATATAAATCAATTACAAAGCAGTTAATAACAATAATGGACATACGTCAATTAATAAAAGACATACATAAATGAGTTACACTAAACAAGAGCGACAAGGGATTAATTACTGGTTACCAAAACCTTAATCTCTAAACCCATATTCCATATATGATCCACCGGATTGGAGTATAACCGCTACTCCTTCTGGAACCAGATCGTAGATATCCAACGTGAGACTTTCTTGAAGAACGTCTTCCAGACACTCTTCTGGGTTCGTAGAGCTCCCAGATGCCGACCAGGCCGCTCCTACATCCGATCGTCCTTCACCGTAGTCTGACGTCCCTCCTCGATCTATCCATCCGGTCCGAGCTTCACAGAGCCAAGGCTCTCACATGTGAAGTCGGGCAGAACTTCGCCTATCCAAGACTGCTCGCAGACGAAGCTTTTTGTATACTGGTCTTACGCCCTTTTTATAGACGATCGACCTGCAGTCCTTATCGGTTTCAGCCAATAGCGAAATGGTAACGCCCATTGAATATGGGAAATCCCGTCTACATTATTACTTTGTGATTATCTTCGTCGCTTGGGTTTTTAGAATCCATTAGCATTGTTATCGTAATCCATCTTGTCTATCTTCTTTTACATTTACACAGAACAGGGTTTTTCCGTATCTTATCTCTAACTTAACTAAATGCCGTTTACCTGCAGTAATTATATTTAATTCTTATATTAAACCCCCCAAGGTCGTAACATTATTATTATAACACACACACACACACACACACACACACACATATATATATATATATATATATATATATATAAACTCATAAATGTATAATAAATAAATAAATAAAATAGAAAACGAATGCATATCCGCCGCATGTGATCGCTCAAACAAAATTCGATTAACCTTCGTTTAAAAAGCGACCGTTACCTTCTATGAGGTCATAAATACTTGACAACGTCGTTATGACTATTTACCATATTTTAATATATATATATATATATATATATGTGTGTGTGTGTGTGTGTGTGTGTGTGTGTGTGTGTGTGTGTGTGTGTGTGTGTGTACATTGTATCATAATAAAAACAACCGGTTCGTTTTTATACTATAATTTCTCATGATTACTATGCAGAATTTCACCGTAATTTTATCATACGTAAGAAATTTTATAACAAAATGCTGAAGAATTTCCATCCGGTGAAAATTTATGTTTTCTTTCTTGTTACTCTATGGTCGTTTTGTTTTTTCTTCTTATTCAGAAAGTATTTTTTAATACATATATGTTACTGTTAAAGATCTATTTTTTATTATATATATATATATATATATATATATATATATATATATATATATATATATATATATATATATATAGTTAAATAGATTAAAGATTATTTGAAAATCATAATAATGTAATTAATCAATTAAATTATTAATTAAAAATATTTTTAAATTAAATCTGTAATACAATCATTGGCATTAAAAATTCAAAAAAAAACTCTAGATTTTGAGCAAATTTTTAAAACATTTTAATTTTAAATTAACGGTTTATTTTCATGAAAAAAAATATAAATTATAATTATTTTAAATATTTTATATAACTAATATATATTTCTTTTACAATAACATATATACATTTCACTCAGTTGGTTTTTTTCATATACGAAATAATACATTATGTATGTTTATTATAATTGTTATGCGTATTCAAATTCCATAATAAGCATAATATTATATACATTTTAAATTTATGCAATGTTTCGCATATTACATATTCATTATTTATTACATTCATAAAACAACAAAAAAAAAATGATTGTCTCATTGTTTCTTACTTCTCAGTATGAAGATCTTCCGCATGTTATTATTATTTTTATTTTCTTCAGAGAAAAACATCGTTTGACATTTTTATACGGCATCTAATGAAAATTTTGATTTGCGTCGTGCTTTTTTAAGATTTTTAATATGCATAATAGTTTTTTTTTTGTAATCACGAGTATGAATTAATAAATAATTTTGTATTTATATACATATATTTATAGTATAGTATTCAAAGTAATAGAATGGCTAACTTGCAATGAACTTTGTCTTTTATAATAGTATAAGATTTCTCAATATTTTTCATTGTTTGTTCTATGTGGTTTTCATAGTAAAAATCATAATATTTTTATGTGTACATCGTAAAAAGTATGTTTTAATTCACTTATTAAATCTTGCTTTATTTACAATCACTACAACGCTCTAATAATAATTATATGTAATATTGTAACTTTTGATTAAAAATTATTATAGTGTGACAAAGCGAATAAAGTTGTATGTATTTTGATAAAAATATTATTAAACATGTTTTTTTTAATTATATTAAATATTTACATAATTTCATCATTATTATGGTTAAATTAAATATAAAATATACATATATTTTAAATTGATAAATACTGTTTTAAATAGGAATTGAAAATTTCATATTTAAGATAATTTAATTATATTTTTAAAATTACAAATCGTTGTTATATATTGAGGATAGTTATTTTTTTTAACTGATTCGAAAACTGAAAAAATTCAATTTTAAAACAGAATTTTTTTTTTTAAATGAACCACTTTTATGGATATTAATGAAGTAATTTAATCTTTTTCGAATAAGCAATGAGAAATTTTCTTGAAACGTCACTTTTTTCACGAGTTCTTTCTTTGTTTCACACGTAATTGTTTATCCGTTTATATGTTACGCTTTCAGTTTTATTTTTGTAAAGAACGAAAGTGTTCTATTTTTTTTCCAATTACAATATTATAGCCGTCTTTTATTTATTTCAATTTAATCTATCGGAGCGATCGGTGTACGATCACAAAACATTTTGACATTTGAAACGAGATGATAGTTATGAGAAAAAAAATGCCACTAGAGCAAATAACGCTTTGTAATAAACGCATTGTATATATTTTTTATATTACATATACACATAATTTTCCATTAAAAATTAATTTTAAAGTGAATTTTTTTTATTAAAATCTTTCGTGAACCATCCATTGTTAAGTTCGCCATTATGGCAAACGACAAACTTCACACGGTCGATTCATAAATATGATAATTAGAGAAATTAATCGTATTGCGAAATTTCAATCGCGTCGACTGTAAAATATTACGCAAGATTAATTTCTTTCTTCTGATCTATTATTTCGTTTTATTCCATTTTGTTGTATTTTAATCTTTTTTTTTTAAAGAATTAAACCGTGCCGTGTGTGCTTTTTCATCGAACGGAATCGAGTCGAAATGGCAATCGGTACGTTCTTACATTTTAGTATCTTTCATGGACATAACGTTCAGGACATTCACTTTCATTGTTCTGTTGGATGTAGAATTGTGTTTCTAAAACGGCTTATCGATAAGTCCTAAAATTTTAAAAATATAATCAAGTCGATTTTAATTCGTATTATTTTTGCAATATTTCGAAGTGTTCATTATGTGTAAATCTCAAGATGCGGATATTAGTTTTTTTCTTTCAGTTTTTAATACTATTGTTTATATGGATACATAATTTCATCTTTAAAAAGTATATTTTATTAATGAAAAGAGCTGTTTTATATTTTTTGAAAATCCTAAATTGCGAAATTGTATAAAACAATAAGAGTTATTTCAAATAATTTCGGCAGTAAACATCAATGATTTTTTAAATATTTTCTAGGATAAAAAATTAGATCTTTTATCTATTAAAAAGTATGATTTATTGTTTTCTTTCAGAATCTATTATTTTATATATAATTGATAGATAGTAAAAGCAACTAAACAGCATATATCGATGATAGTTACTGTTTTAAATAAAAAAAATAAATTTAATGTTTATTTTTGATGTATAATAATTTGAATTTTAATTAAACAGAATGATATATAAGTTTATAATTAATGATATAAATTAATTTATTTTTTTAATTTTTAATATTACGTTAAAAACTAATCATTATATGAAATGAAATCTATTTTTTATGTTTTCAATATTTGATTTGTAATAATTATAATTAATTTATATTTGAATGATTCGTTTTAGACTATAATTTAAATAGTGAATGTTGGAAAAATTGAATAAAATTAAAATAATTGATATAAATGCAAAACATTTCCCGGATATTGCTTATAATTATATAAAACAAAGTAAAATTGCGAAAAATCAACGAAGATAAACGCTTCGTCTTTCACTTCAGTCATATTTCAGTGATTTTTTCACGCGTTGAAAGAAATTTTGCAAACGATTGTCAAATGATATGCTTATAAACATTCTGATATAATCGAAAATTATTTAAGAAACACTGGTTTTCGGGACCTCGCCCACGTTTAGAACGTATGCTTCGTGATTAGTTACTGATATTGATATGGAACCGGTAACGTCCACATGTTCGATCCAATAAATATTATATATATATATATATATATATATATATATATATATATATATATATATATATATATATATATAATATTTTTTTAATATATTTATTTTTTATAAATATACGTAAATAAAGCATGTGCGTCTTATTTACGAAGTTAATTCGATCTTTTTTGAGATTTCCGCGATATTATATTACGTTCTTATTTTTTTCTTTTTGTTTTTGTTCTTTTTTTCCTTTTGATATACGATTTTTCTACGAGAGGATCTTTTGTTCTGAAAATAATGAGAAAACGGAAAAGCGCTCGACAAAAAGTTCCACAATTCCGTAGCACTTTTCCGTTTAGAAAGGGTTCAAAGGTTGAAAAATATTTAAATGTAAATGAATGCAAAAAACTTAATTGCGTTGCGTACTTGTGTAAAAGTTCATTACGAGTCCGCAGCTCGGAACTTTTCCGGAACATGAAAATTTATATGAAATTTCAGACGCTCTAGCGTTTTATTTTTGTCTTTTGTACGTATTTTTCTTTTTGTTATAAAAATAAAATACACGAGTTAATTATAAACTTTTATGTTAATTAGCGTATTATGAAAATTTTGTTTAAAACTTATTTTAAAACGTGTTTATGCCTATTCAAAAACTTATAATACATTGCTTTCAGCTCTGTTAAAATAGTAGAAAGCTGTATTATACTACAATTATATTATTATTTTAACGTATATACTTCACATGTTAGAATTTATTAAATTAGAAATTACTTTTAGAAATTTATATTTTCATTTTAATGATTTAATTTTTGTTCTCTCGATTATTATTGATAATAATTAAAAATTAACCGTTAAAATGACCATATTTTTCTTAATGTTGCTTTATTTAAAATTATAATTCGTCCAATTTTCAAATATTTTTACTTCGCTTTTTTTGCATAATTTAATGTTGTTTTTTTATATAAAATATTTTTATTAAAACAAATTTTAAATTACAACTAATTATTGATAAAATATTTCATAAAAGGTTTGTTTAATATCATATATAAATTTTTAATGTTAAAAATAAATTGTTATTATGAATTTTTAATAAAAATTATGATATCGATCTTTTTACGTGTATTTTTAGAGGAAATAATAAATTAACGACTTTGCTTTATGTTTTTTTTTTAGTTTAAACTTTAAATATATATCGCTTGTTTTTCCAATCACCTTTATAATGTTTGATATTAATCATCATAAAATTATGCATATAATATATATATATATATATATATATATATATATATATATATATATATATATATATGGTATATATATATATATATACCATATATATATATATATATATATCTATATATATATATATATATATATATATATATATATATATATATATATATATGGTATATATATATATATATATATATATATAAATAATAAAAAATTGAGTTTGTAAAATTGTCGATTATGCTGAACTGAAGCAATTATCTTGTTTTAAACGAGTTAGACGGCGTTTCGATTCGTTACGTTCGAGAAACGGAAACCTCGGTGAAATTTCACGCTTTTGCGAAGAAAAATTGCCACATTTGTCGTCGTCTTCGACTCGTTTTCGCGAATGCATTATATATATATATATATATATATATATATATATATATATATATATATATATATATATATATAGAAAATGTCGTTCTTTCAGACGAAAATCACCTTACATTTCTATTTATAATTTGTATATAATAACGTTGAATAAATTTAAACCACGCGTACAATGTTTATATATATATATATATATATATATATATATATATATATATATATATATGATTAAAAATATACGAATGAAATGCATTTTCCAATTTGATATTATCTCAGGTCATCAATTAATTGTGTTCAGTTTTTTAGAATGTGAGAGTTGTGTCATGTAGTATAGTAATTTATGAATTTCTTATTTGATTAATGTTTTATAATCTTTGATAGATTGATTTCTAATGTCGATCGCGTATTTTTAATCACGTGTTACATTGTTATTGCATGTTTAATTCGTAATAAAAAAAACTGATTAATAATTAATCAGTATTGCGATTATAATTATCTATTTATCTTTCTATCCTTTTATGTTTTTATTATTTTGTCATAAAATTATATTATAATTTTGTAACTTTACATTATATATGATCATTGGAAATTTTTGCTATGAAAGGTATTAATAATAGTTATGTTTTTTTATTGATAATTACAATTAGTTTAATATTTTTTAAATAATTTCGTGGAGTTTTTATAAAAATATTTTACCGATAGATCAAAAAAAATATCCGTTTAATTTTATTTCACATTATTTTTTTTATTTAAGATCTGCAGGTGCGTATTTTATGTACTATTAAATTTTATTAAATAATAAATATATAAAATTACATTTTTTGAAGACAAAGAAAAATAATGAAAGAAATACTTGTTGCACTCGTGAATCTATAAATAATAAATCTTAATGATAAATATACATCATTACGTAGATAATAGACTCACAAGATATTGACATCACTAAAATCGTGATAACACTCTCGAGTGATGTTTTATAACGTGGAATTATCTCGAAGCGTAATTTCTGATGTACCATATCTTCTCGTATGCAATAATTTGTTTTGTGTATACTGAAGTCATAGTCAAGATTGCACATATCGCGCTAATGCAAATTATTACTAAATCGTGTTTTGTAATGGACAATAAACACTAACACAAATAATTATAAACAAACTATTAGTGTTATAAAAAAAGCGTTAAAATTAATGGGATATTGTTCAGGGCTATCTTAACATTACGTTATATCAGATTAATATATAATTTTCTTATATAAAACTATTAGTTTTATTCTGATGTATATATTTATTGAAGATAGTTATTTATTTTTCTTTCAATAGTCATACAATTCGTGATGATTTAGAAATTGCATCAATTTCTTCCGATTATCAACGGTGAAAGCTGTATCGGATCGCTTCTTGTCTAAAAGAACATCTGAAAAAATATATAGAAATATAATAAACGCATTTATCATTCTATATGTTGTAATAAAAATAAGAAAAAGGAAGTAAATATTTTAAAAAGGACGTCAACGCCCTAGAAATATGAGCGCCCTTTAGGCAATTCGACCTTAGTCTAGAACCGGTTAAGTTGTGTACTTATTATATTTAATTTACACGAATGTTCCGTTTCCAACATTTAAGGCGGAAATAATGTTACGATGATGTTTATAAAAGACTTGTCGTATATATTTTAATTTATAATTATTGTATTTTTATTTGACATTGAAAATTAATATAATTTATATTATAAATTATATGAATCAAAATCAATTATGTTACAGTTTTCATAAGCTCGAACTTGTAATTCTAACCTTTTGATGTTGATTTATATTTTAAATAATTAATTCATTAATATTTTCCACAATCTATTTATACAATTTTCATTGACAGACTTGAAATATCACTGCAAGTTTGAAATTGATATTGGAATTTAGAATTTGAATTATGGTAATCGAATATCCCACTCATTTTTGCTTCCATATAAAAAAACAGGAATATTCAGATCATTAAATATTGCAGTATACTAATATTATTTAGAAAAAATAGGAGTACAATAATAAATTGCTAATATATTTTATTTCAACTATGTCATATTTTATTAAGATAATAAATATTTATTTTAGACAAATAATTATATTTTATTTATTAATTGATATTCATTTTCAATACATCTACTTTATTTATACTTAATTTTTTTTTAATAAAAGAAATTTTTCGACACAATATACTCATCAGAAGCTTTCGAATTTATCGACGATTTATAAAAATTGACAGAATTTATTAACGTGGTGAAATTTTTACGAGTCGAAAGTCTTATGTGAGATTTACAACTGCATCCTGTAAATGTAAAAGAAAAAAAATCGGAAATAAATATATATAAAGGCCAAGACCCTTTGCAACGTGCTTATTTTTATTATAAGCATCGAAATAAAAGAAAATTATCTACCATCGAAACCTCTTTGTGTTTTTTTTTTCGTTTCCACATAATGGATTTTGTAGAAAATTATTCGTAACACGTTCACCAGATAATTTTTACCGCTTGTAATTTATATAAGATAATATCGAAACGGATTATCCCGTTTTACACGAAATTAAATTCCGATATTCTGAATATAATAATAAATAACAATGAAGCCAATTAGCGGCGTAATCGCAGCGAATAATCATCGCGTAATGCTGAATTATTTTTTTTTCAGAACGTCAATAATGGAATTATTCAAACTTTCATGCCCGAACTATTTTGAAAAATCGTAAAAGTTGCGCAATTCGACCGCATTACACATTGCATATTTCTTTTTTTTTTAATGTCTGTCGGAAAAACTTTTTATTTTCATTGCGTTTGAAAAGCGTTTCCGAATTATTTTCGCGATAATAATAATTTTAATTATCATTCTAATTTGGCGATCGTAAAGTGAGCCGTGTTTGCGTTGAAAATTCACCAAAACAAAAACATCGATCGCTCGTTTAGTGAATATTAAACCGTTTATTACATCGTTTTTATTAAAATCGTGTTACAATATAAATTTTATTGGCGTTATAACGATAATCGGTTTAATTTTTTATATACTAATTTTCCTTACACTTTTTATGCACGGATATATTATATTTTATAATACAAAATATTTGTATAATATAATATATATAACACCTGCAGTATTTTTTAAATCATTTTATATAGATTTCATACTTAAAATATTTAAATCAATATTTTAAAATATTAGATTTTTGACATTAATAATAATAATTTTAATTTAAAAAAAAATACAAATTATTTATTTTTATACACTTCATATTTATTTGTCAACGTTGTTTTTTAGCCTTCTATAACTTGTCCATTCTCTTCATTTTATATTCTTTATGTATTTGATTGTATCAATTATATTATAAAACTTCTATAACATATTTAAACGTTTTATTCAATCAGTTTAATATATTTATTTCCTTTCAAATTTCTATATTAAGAAGTATTTTTTTAAACTTTTTATATTTATTTGTTCTCAATTATTATATTAAAATTTATACACAACGTATACATTTTACATTAAAATATACATTAAATATATGTTTATTTTTTGTAAAAACATTAATTTTAATTCTATTGAAATATGCAATAATATGCGAGTTTTTTAAAAGTGTATTTTAATGGAATAATTTATAATAATTTTATTTTTGCATTCGTAAGAATTTATACGTGGATGACATTTATATAATATAAATGAATACAATATTTTTAGCCGTTTCATATTATTTGTACTATTTTTACTAAAAAAAATCGAGTGAATATTAAGAAATTAACCGTTTCATAAATATTTTTAAAATTAATGAAGGTTCGCATTTTTTTTTCAATTCACATTTTTTTCGATTTAAATGGAGTGTGAAGCATTTTGTAAATAAATAACATTGACGCATTTTTTTGTATTACGATTTTATATATATATATATATATATATATATATATATATATATATATATATATATATATATATATATATATATATATATATATATATATATATATATATATATATATATATATATATATATATATATATATATATATATATATATATATATATATATATATATATATATATATATATATATATATATATATATATATATATATATATATATGGTATATATTCGAATTTGGAACATAATGAAAATTGGTCAGATTATTTTCCGCTAATTTTCCACTTGGATAATTCGATTTGTTTACCCGCAATAAATTTATATTTGTTTACACATACAACATGACGTGTGCAAACAAAATTAACAATTCGATAGATTTTTTTTAAAAAAATATTATTATTTTACACTCGTTAAATTTCAATTGGTTCAACGCTTTTTACGCTAATATGACACTAATAAATATTCATGAATTTTTAACGTGTATTGGCATTTCAAATTCAAGGATAACTAATTAAGTGTAACGCCATCGCTTATGCACTCTTTTTGCAAGTAAATAAGATATTTACATTCGTTCGGTTAAAAATAACTTTTTTTTATTTCAACTGGTATCTTAAAAAAAATAACATAAATTTAATTGCTGATATATATACGACTTTTCCAATTATCAATATAAATGTATACGTATTAATAATAAAATTCAATCTAAGTAAGATTTTGTTACTGGGTTAATTTTGAATCGTTAACTGTCAAACCAAATATGTTTTGATGTATATAAATTACCAAATAAATAAACTTTAATATTGACTCGCCTTGTATGAAATTTTCAAGATCATTAATCTTTCCTTTTCTATTTTCTCGCGCTTCCGTATAGTCTGCAAAATGTTACCTCGAAATTTAAAAAAAAAGCTTTTAAATATACTATATTTAGTTTATTCTGTAGAAAATAAACTATAAATAAAAAATACTTTTTTTTAGAAAATAGATATTTAGAATGTTTTATATTTTTAATCATGTTAATTACTTAAAACTTTCAATATTATCTTTAGAATATCATTTTTATTTTTGAATAATATTGCAATTATTGTAAAAAAATGATTTTTATTGGTCTTTCAAATTTTATGATCCTGAATTATTAATGTGGTTGAATCGTTAATTTTAAAAAAAATTCTAATATTTACTATAATAAAATATCATTTATAGTAAATGATATTTTATTCTATAAATTTATTACATAATAATAAAAGTCGAAAGGGAAGTCGAATATGTATGATTTTAAAATATAATAAATTTCAAAGAGATAGAATAATTTTACTTTTGTATAGTTCTACTTTATAGTTTTTATGGTTCCTCTTTCGAGTCTTTTGATATTAGTTTTTGTTCATAGCATATGAAACGTAATATATAATTTATAATAATATTTCCGCAGCCTTTTATTATTCTTTACACAATTGAGACAGTATTTACAAACATATATATTTATTGACATTTTAGAATATATTTGTATAAAATGATGAAAGTTCTATTCTATTATATCCTAAAATGAGTTTTTTTATAACTTTATCGTGCCACCCATTGCGTTTGCAATTATTTGTTATTATGCAACAACTCAATATCAAAAAGTAACTTGTGATAACAAAACGATATAAAAAATACTACTCCCCGCAAAGCTTAAAAATACAACGGAACAAGTTTATACGTCAGGGGTCCTTAACCTTTATATACAACATTACACACGACGAAGGCTTCGCGTCGAAGACTTATTGTTATGTTAAGTATTGCGAAATAATATTCGCAATTGCTATAAAACTGTCTATTCGATATTATTTGGTTGTTCTCTGTAAAAACTCGTGACTTATCTCGGCAACAGCATCAGGAAGTAAAGGTCAAATCTATCCTGAGAATTGTAAGAAAATATCTGAGGACGTACATTATTTTTTTCAATCTTCAAAAAATTCAATATGCGTTTATGAAATTTTAATGACTTATTCATGACTGAATTTAAAATAAAAATATTTCCATGCACGAATAAAATCAAAATGTGTTATTTTATTTTTATAATAGATATTTAATCCTTGCAAAAAATATATCGTATAAATCTTGAATATAAATTCAAAAATATTTTTATATATAAATACTTGAGATTAAAAAAATAGGGTATTTGTTATTCTTAATATATTATAAAAGTTGATATTTATTTTATTTTTATTATCATATTAAATATAATTATACTTAATCACAAAAATTTTGAGATCATATTTACAAAGTTAAAAGTTAGTTAACTATCAGTAATTCTATAACTATAAACCACACTCGCACTTCAATACAGGAAACTAGAACTAATAAATGAAGATTAAAATATAAACAAAATATTAAGCTTATAGTTAATATACAAGTATTTTTTTTAATACGTGGGTCGAACAAAGGTTTCTCCAGAGCTATACACACATATATATATATATATATATATATATATATATATATATATATATATATATATATATATATATATATATATATATATATATATATATATATATATATATATATATATATATATATCGTTCAAAATCATTATTATATGAACGTGTAAATGTAATAAATAATTTTGACCGGACGAAAATATTGAAAATCACTGACTCACCAGTGTTTCATAATCGTTTATTAAAAAAAAAACAGCAATCGAGACTGCTAATATGAAAATGAAAGTCTTTTTAACAAGTGAATCATAATATATATATATATATATATATATATATATATATATATATATATATATAACTTGTCATAGACACGTATTTATTATATGAGATAACCGGACACCTCTAATTCTATTGTGCAATAATCATTATTATTATAATACTTATAACACGTGTTTTATGATCTACTTATTTTTTTTTATCGACTTCCGATTTATTTATGTAATAATTCTACTTATTTTTATTGCATTGAAATCGAATACTAAAACTGGTCTTGTACTTGTATCACCAAATATTATTTTAATGTAATTTTTGTCAATGTTCTCTCTGACCTTATTATTTTGTTACTGTATTATTTTTCTATTCAATTATGTCAAATATAGATCGATAATCTGTCATTGATTTTAATGCTTTATAAATTTTATATATTTAAAAGGAAATGTGGAAAACTGGTTATACATATGTTTTTTTTTTACTTTCTCGCGATTGATTATATATAATTATTTGATTCTTAAATTCTTTTTTTTTGTATCAATAACATTATAATTCCAATAAAACTCAGTTTTTTTTTATATTTTGTATTCGTAGAATCAATCGATAATTTGGTATTTCTTAGAATTTCAAGCACATCAATTTAAGCTAAAAAATTAAACCATTTGAAATTAAAAATTAATATAGAGATTTTATTGTATAAATAATAAATCTAACTATTTTGTTATTGATTTTTATATAATTTATAAACGATATTATCTCATAATGAAAAGCATTCACACTAGATTTATTAGTCTGCGTCTTTTCAACACATTTTTGCGTTTCTTTTTTTTTATTTTCTTTTTATTTTTGTAATTTTTTAGATCGTTTTAATTGTAAATAATTTGTATCGAATGTCGAAACATATATGAACTACATAAAATCCCGAATTTGACTTCTCACAGTTTCGATATTCGCAACTCGGATTTCCCATGCTGCGTTGCACCAGAATTCTTACAAAATTTTTCTCACGACTTTCCGCTGAAAATTTTTCGATTTCGCAAAATCTGAATCTAAATCTATATATATATATATATATATATATATATATATATATATATATATATATATATATATATATATCAAAAATGTATGATTTGACCGTGCGCTTTTAACTCGCAATATTGCTGCACTTTTTCGCAATAATTTTGCCAAAATATGTCTATTAAGATTAACACATTCAAATTTTCCACATTGAAATTATATCTTATTTATAAATAAATATATAAAATAATCAAACGGACGGCGAGCTTTTGAACCTTTGGTATTGCTGATATATATATATATATATATATATATATATATATATATATATATATATTATTTAATTAGCGTTATAAGAATTATAAACAGAGATTAAGAGTTGAGTTGTCGACTCGATCTTGTAAAAAAAAACTAAATAAACGCCACATAATTCGTGAGAGAAGTTTCGCTTCAGACAATTTATTTATTGTTCTTCTATTCTTCATCGGACATATATATTTATAATTTTTTTAATAAACAAGAGTGAAAGTTATTTTTTTTATCTTATAAAACGACTTAAATAATGACTATATGATAGACCTTCAATGTAATAACTATTCGATTCTACGTTATATAAGACATTTTATTATTATTATTATTATTATATATATTATATCAAATTATTTCATCAAAAAATAATTTGATATAATATTATATATCATATAAAAAAATCTCCCACGGATATTTTAGCTATTATTTTTTTCCTATATTTAATAACACTACTGTATTGCCACTTGGTAAATATTTCCGTGTAGATCTTCAAACAACGACGCGACATAAGAAAAGATCTCTTAAACGAGAACTCATTAGAAAGTACGTGTTCCTGATATTTATGTCAGATCTTCCTGGTGTTTTGCCATTTCTGGTTTCTTTTTTTTTGTCTTTCTTTCTTTCTTTATGCGATTACATATGTTTTTTTTTCTTTGTGTAAAGTTTTTTTTTCTGCGCGAAGTGGCTTAATTAACCTTGTCGACGATTAAACGATTAATTAATACAAGAATATGATTATACATATAAAATTCTCTCATAATCTTACTACTATTGCTTTTATGATTTCCTTGAAATGTCATTTATCAGTTATATATATATATATATATATATATATATATATATATATATATATATATATATATATATGTGTGTGTATTTATATTACAATATTCAAATTTAACTCAGATGGATTTACTGATATAATTCGATACATATTGACGATTAGATATAAACATTTTTTATTGTTGCATATAAAACATTACTAGAATAAAAACTTATTTACTTCGGACAATTCGTTTGCATATCTTTCGATAATAATAAGAATTATTGAGATAGAAAAAAAAAAGAAAAATTTAAAAGTGACCAGTGTGAACGAAAATGTCATACGTTAAAAAGAAAAACCGTATTATGTAAAAAGATACGACGATATAAATATTCATGTTGTATATTTGTTTCTTTGTATATATATATTTTTTTTTGCATTATTTTAATGCAAATATTTTTTGGTCTGACGCTCAAAAGAAACTCAACACAGCGAAAACAAAATTACAATTTGTATTACTAACATATTTCAATTTTTTTTTTATATTGTAGACGTTTAAAGTATTGTTCATATTTCTATAATCTGAAATTCAAAGAAAAAATAATATTTTTCTATTATAGATTTAAATTAAAATACTATTGGTTCATATAATAATCTGTTAAAAAATTAAATACAAATCCATTATTTGTAATTCACTCACGTTTAACATCTTTATATACAAATATTTACTATATATATATATATATATATATATATATATATATATATATATATATATATATATATATATATATATATATATATATATATATATATATATATATATATATATATAACTTTAATTTCACAATGGAAATAAAGAAATCAAAATTATTCGATTTGGTTTCGAATTATATAAAATTAATTATAAAAAATCAAAATTAAACGCACCGTTTTACTTTTGCGTTTTTTCTGCAATTTTCCATATAATACGATTATATTGTAAAAAAAATAATACAAAAAATATATATTTTTCACTATGCTGTTTATTATGCGAAAAAAATATATATAACAATGAAATATGTCGTTTTGTAATAATTTTATTTTTATTCTTGTTTTAAGATAATGTACGGCACGCTTTAGTTTAGCAATTTTACCGTTGCTTAATCCTGATGAAAACTAGAGTTTCACAAACGAGCCGTTTTTTAGCCTCGCATTTTCGCGTTGACATTTGGTGCTGTCTTTTTTATTAGGACGCGGTCACATTATTGCGACGTTCATCAAAACAATCGTCCGAATCGATTAGCATTATTAATGAAAAAACGTCGTTTAGTAATCGCTGTTGAATTAAAAAAAAAATAAGCGTTTTAAATAAATTTATATTATTTTTAAACTTTTATTTTATATATATTTTTCCCTCATCGAACTGATTGATGTTTGTGATTGTACTGTAAATAGACATAGCCCTGCCATAATTTAAAACGTAAATATGCCCAGAGCTCGTTAAAAACGAAATAACACGCATTTATCGTGTACATTTTTTTGACGTACCAAATCTATTATTACAGGTATTTATCTATGAACTCATTGAATTGAAAATACATTTGGAAAAAAATAGCACAAAAGATACGTTGTTGCCAAAAAAAAAAACACGAACTATTCAGCGTAGAAATCGTGATGAATCTTTACAAAAAAAAAATATTTTGTTCGTTTTATTTTTTTTTTATTAAGGGGGGGGAGATACAAAAAAATTGTTTTATCATTTTATAAAGACACCTTGTAAATTGTTTTATTTGTATTTAATGATATTATTTCTAGAAGAAGTCCTTGAATCATACACTTGACTTCGTATTCGATTGACTACTTTTTGTTGCAATACTTTTTTTCATGTTAATTCAAGTAGACATTTTTATTATGGTTATTTTTTTTTTAGTGATAATTTTATTTAAATTAGCTTTTAAGGCCATGATTACACGTGATAAATTGATGGATTCTTTTATGATATATATTATATTTAAGGCATTTGTTAATTTACAAGACAGAACGATGTGTACTAATATTAGTTATAATTATAGGCCAAATCTATTGCGAAACGATATTTTTGTTGACAATGGACCAATTAATATTTGGCAAGTGTAAATTTTTAACTCAAAAATAATTTAGTTATATAAAAATATATATTTTATATTCTAATATTGATATAGTGTTATATTTTATCATAAAAATATTTTTTTCACAATTTATTGTTTTAGATTTTTAATCAATGAGTTAAAGATTTTTGAAATTATTCCATTAATATTGAAATTTTTAAATAATTATTTTATATATCAATTATCTTCTAATATATTATTTATTAATTTAAAAAAATCAAATTTTAAAAAATACATATAATTAACTAATTTCATTGTTCATTATTTAAAAATATCTAATTATTCGATATTCGCTGTATTAAAAACATATAAACTAAATTACGCATTTAATGTAGTCATTCATTGATAATTTGATTATAATAGAAAAAATCATGTTAAACTCGCTTCATCTTACATAAAATATCATAAATATTGAGAAATATTTAAAAAGCTATTAAAATAGTTATATAGTCAATATTTATATACTTATATACACATTTTGAAAAACGCTCCTATATGAATATATTTTAATAATTTAAATATTTTATCACACTCAGAATGTCAGTGCCTTTCGAACGGTGTTCGAATGATATAAATGCTTAAAAAACTTAATTAACATTATTAAACATTTTAATTTAATACGTGCATTCATATTGCAATTTTTTAACGAGGACATTTCAATATAATTTTTGTATGGTTAAAAAAAATCATAATTAATTTATTATTACATATTTTTATGCATAATAGAAAAAAAATCAGAATATTAATTATCTGACAATTAATATTTATTTAATTATTATTAATATTAATAATAATAATTCCGTTTAAAAATTAAAAAATAAATATATAGATTCGTCTCCGATTCGAATCGAAGAAATAATTTCATTTGAATCGAAAGTTTTTAATGCGTTTTATTCGGAAAAAGTGTTACGAATGGACGATAATATTAAAAACTGCGTTTAATTATACGCCGATCGCCGCTTATAATGATCGTTAATAACGAGTGAACGTTATAAATTTTAAACGCTATATATAAGTAGACCGTTTGTACGAATTCGACAAACGCTAACCGGTAGCGCGATCGTTTATTAGGATCATTTTTATCATAAAACGCATTGATTAGTATTAGCCGACGGGTATTTTAATGTGAATGATTATTTGTAATTATAATGAGATTTCGTAAACTTATATAAAACGTATATAATAAAAATATAACATAGTTGTTGCACTAGTTTATATGTAAATTTTTGTTTATGTTTGTTGGGATATTGAAATGTCTAAAATAAATTAACCTTTCCAGACTTGTTTTTATATTTTAAGTATTTATTTTCATTATAAAATTTAATGTACTCTGCAATTTTTTTTATAATTCTAACTGAAATAAATAAACTGTTTTCAGATTTTGATATTATATACTAAAGTTAGTATGCAAATAATTTATTTATTTTTAATATAATGAAAATATATAATCAAATTTTGATATTTAAATTTAAAAATAACCACAATTTTTCTTTATTATGTCATTTTCTTATATAGTATATATTCTTATAAAATTAAATGAAAAAAATATTTCATAATTATAATCAGCTTTAGAAATATAATTTTCATCCAAGTTCTATTATAGTATTATGTAATAGTTTCTTCCCTAGAATACGATATATATTTTTTATTATAAAATATAAAAACAAACATTTTTGCACTTTATAAATATATATCACACGTTTTATTCAAAAATATAATATGATAATTAGAAAATGCATTAAAATATTGTCATTAATTATGTCAGAGATTGGCCAATAATTACAAAACTTGTTTATTTGATTTGGACATATCGATCACCTTGAATAATTGCAATTATTGAGATCTTTGAAAGCTACAGATAATCAATGATAACAATATCCGTCAATTACGACACACACACACACACACACACACACACACACATATATATATATATATATATATATATTATTTTTATTTGATCGAATGAAAAAAAAATACTTTATATGACCTTACATCGTTCGAAGAAAATCGCTTTATATTACATTAAATACATTTTAATTAGCTTATTTTGAAATAGTGCTTCGGCGACACTTTATCACAACGAACGGATTAATTATTACGCAAATCGACGCCAGGGGAAATCAAACTTGAGATCGCTGACACGGCTTTTCAGCTATAAAATTTTACCAGTGCTAATCAACGTACACATCTAAAACGCAATTGCGAATCGTGTGCACGTTCGATAAATAGTCTAATTCATTGTAAATATATATATATATATATATATATATATATATATATATATATATATATATATATATATATATATATGAAAGTGTAATGATTACACATAGGCAATACAATAAATGAAACGATAAATTATTATTTTTCGTACGTCCGAAGATTCACGAAATGACACATTAGCTATCGTAGGTTTTTGCGCATGATCGCGCAAATTAATTTTCTCTTTTATGATTTAATTCCAGTCACGAAATGTGTGTCAATTCGTTTATTTTCTATGAAATAAAAATAAATAAATAAATAATAAAGACCGAAACGACGCTTTGAATATATATAGAAGAAAAATTTTATTTGATCGCTTTCTATCATGGCTAACCACAAAATTATAGTATGAGACATTTTACTGAAGATTTCATGCATTATTTATTATTATTTTGAAATGACGATTTAAATTATTCAGAACGTTGGCTCTATTGCTGCAACACGAAAAAACGAAGCAACGTTTCGACTACATTATTTTTAATAATACTTCGAAAATCTATCAAAATCAACCGATATATGTGCACTATATATTTTAATCGTTTTGTTTCATTTCGACTCTAATCATAGAAGAGAACATCTATATTATTTGCTCATACTTTATATGATACAATATAAATGCCATTTGTATTTCAACTTATATCTAGTAAAAATTATATGTGAAAATTTAATGTATATTCGATTACTCAAATTTAATTAGCATTCTATAGTTTAAATTTGTTGACTTTTATATTTCTTTTTTTTTAATTTTGTCCCTAATATAATTATTTTTATTATATCTAATAATCATAAATTATTTTTTTTAGTTCTTATTTAAAATTTATAATGAAAACGATGTATAAATTCAAATATAAGATGTTTTTAATATTAGTATATTTTGTAATATTATTTTTTCTTGTACAGGTGGTTCTTTGTATTTTTCCATTGACACCACTTTTCACGAATATTATCACCAATAGAATGTCAATATTACGTAAAATCAAAAATATATACAGATTTTCTATATTGCAAATATATAAACAAAATTCATAAGCATTTGCAACACTTTAATACTATTATATAAAACAATTATTAGTATTATAAAAGAAAGAAAGTGTGTCGCCTTTTTATTAATAGTGCTTTGCTAATTGATGTTCGTCTCTAATAATGGAAAGCGATGGTAAATTGTTTCGATTCTTTTCGACGTTAAAGAAATTTTTACCGCAGTAAAAAAAATTAAAGGATTTTTAGTTTTTAGATCGTTACAAAAGAAATGTCACCGTGGAAATAAATTAGGAATTTTCATTCATCATCGATAGAAGACGAATAGAATAATGGTTTTCTTTAAATGTTTAATGCTCTTCTTTTTTTTTTAATGGTAATTGTAATGTTCGTTTTGCGAATTTCGCTTTCGCAATTGTGTCTGCACTTGAATCACGCTTTTCGACGAATTTACTTTCTAATTATATATATATATATATATATATATATATATTTGGAGTGTATTGATTTTTTCAATTTTCCATTATTATGCAATATTTATGTTGAATTTTAATAAGTGGCTTTTAATCAATCGGACTTAAAAAATGTTATACCCAAAATAGAAATCTCTATTTGGGGTGAAGAGTTAAGAGTAAATTATATTTATTTCATAATAAATTTTATAAAATTCCGTATAAAAATTATAAAGTAAAAATAATAATCGCTTAACATTTTTTTTAAGTTATAATCGGTTCTTATTTGTCAAAAGCAATATATGTTTTAAATAATTAACATAATTATATTATCAATATAATAATTTATTATGGATGAATAAATCATTTGATAATAAAAAAAATATTGATAAATATAAATAATTTAAAATGAAGAAAAAAGATATTTTATATTTAATATGTTCATTTACATAAAAATATAATATTCAATAAATAAAAATAATATTTATTGAAATATAGAAGTATTAAAAATTAATTATAGAACTATATATTATTTGATTTTTTTCATATTTTTATTGCTTTTTTTAAGTAATTTTCTTACAAATTTATGAATCACATAAAATGAATATTCTTTTTTGTTTGCAGAATTTAGTGTTATTACTATTAATTTGAATTTAGGTTTAAATTATCAATTTTTTTTCTGAAAATTAAAACTTTGATAAACATTTAGATATTATTGAATTTATTAATATTTTTGTTGTTTATTAGTTACGTCTATAAAATGATTAATTCCTTGATTAATATTGTATACATTAATATTATTTAATTTATTCACGTGTAATAACTTAATTTTCAATATATATCACATTAATTCTATATTATATAAAACTGAATAGTAAATCATATTTATATGTTTTAATTTATAATTATTATAATATTCTGTATGTATAATGTAAAGTTAAATATCATAATTTAAATGGAATATAAGTGGATTTACGAAAAATTCGTATATTGTATAATAAAAAAAAATATATTTATTAAGTTTATATTAACGTCATTCAATATTTTTTATAACAATAATTTAATATTATATAGTAAAATTTTAGCATGAAAATAATAATATGAACATACATATACATAATATTATATAGTGTTTTGTCATTGATTTGTATACTTGGAACATTAGTCACCAGGATTTTGATTGCATATTTATTTTTCTAATAATTTACAATATATACGACTTCAATATTATAAACATAGCTTAAAAGCTTTTTTTTTATTGGAAGTATCACGTTTTGATTTACATCATCGTGAGAAACCGACTATATACTTCGACGATGCATTTGCACGTCATCAGGTACTGTTGAATATAGTTAGTGTTGTCCTTGACAACATCACGATTTTCAAAACATCAAATCCTCTAGTAAGAGAAAAAATACGTAATATATTGTTTTCTTATCCTTTTTTTATATGTATATAAAAAACGTAGTTTTATTATTTGCGTGGGTTAAACATTTATTATTTAAAGAAATATAATACATATTAAAAGATCGTTTAAAAGATATAACAAGTGTAGAAATACATATATAAATTATTCTTTTTACAGGTTGTTCAAGGTGTTCACATAGAAGCACCGCATTTAGTGAAAAAACGAAGCATCGATCAACCGTTGAGAATAGTTTTATATTATGATCACTCTGTATATAGGTATTTTTTTTATTTTCATTATAGTATTTTTTGTATTTACATTGATACATTTATTTATTTACTATTTTTTTTTAAATTTCAGATTGGATACGGAAAAATTTGATCTCATTAATGTTAGTATTATTTAAATTAAATATATAAAAAATTTAAAAAAATATCCTAAATTTTTTAAAAACATTTGTAATAAGACAATATTTTTTTAATATATTGTATATATTACAAAGACAACTTTAAATATTTTTTTCAATAATTATATATATTTTTGATGTGTTCATTTAACCTATATAAAATGAATTTTATTTTTTTATAGAATACCATTCTTCCACAATCTGTACAATTTTGGGAGAGAACGTTAATGGTTAGAAAAACTGGAGATTCAATAAGATTAAATAGGTAAATAATTAAATGTAAATAATATTTTTTATATTAAATAATACACGAATTATATTTACTTTATATATTTTTAGAAAATGTTCCAGCAAACAAGTATTTGTTAAAGGTGGTCGCACACATTGTATAGGATCATGTTTACCCACTACCATGTGTGGTGAGGTTCATGTACCTCAAGATCATCTTAACGTAAGTTATTACCGTGTATTATTTTATGTATTTTATTAATTTATTAATATTATATTTTTTATCTTTAGCCATGCTATGTTTGCAATGCCACCGGTCAAAATTGTGGAATTATTAAAAATTCTGATGATGCATTCGTAGCCGGTCCAGGCGTGGCAAATGCTGATTTTGTATTATATGTATCTGCTCTTGAGACTGAAAGATGTAAGAGAGGATTAACTGTTGCATACGCTGCTCATTGTCAACAGGAAAGTGCTTTAGACCGGTAAAAAATATTTTTGCCAAATTAAAATAAATATTTTTTAATAATGTATTTAATTAGTCATTTCCGTTTTCTTTTCAAATTCAGTCCAATAGCTGGCCATGCAAATTTTTGTCCATCTGAACTATCCACTAGACTCCAAGATTTAGGATCTATGTTGTCTACAGTACAACACGAGATGTTACACGCATTAGGATTCAGTTTATCACTTTATGCATTTTATAGGTATAACTTAATATAAATTGTTATTATGTAAAATTATACGTATAATTACATTTTGATGTCATTACATTTTAGAGATGATGAAGGAAATCCTCTTACACCAAGGAGACCGGATACCGGTAGTCCACCTCTTAATGAAGAGTCAGTTACATTTTTATATTATTAACTTATAATATAATAATTAATGACAAAAAAAATCATATCAAATATCATTTTAGACTTCAAATTCATCAGTGGTCAGAAAGAGTAGTTAAGAATATTACAAGGGATAAATGGGTAGTTCGTGGTGGTTTCATGATTCGTAATATACAAATGATTGTAACACCTAGAGTAGTCAAAGAGGTAATTGATATAAATTTCTATTAATAAATTTTCGTGAATATTTATTTAAAAACTATTAAACAATTCCGATTTAGGTAAGAGATCATTTTGGATGTCAAACATTGGAAGGGGCTGAATTGGAAGATCAAGGAGGAGAGGGAACAGCTTTGACTCACTGGGAAAAACGAATTATGGAGGTAGATATATATTTTATATGGTATTTATTATAATTAAGGTGCATAGTTTTTATAATTTATCAAATTATTTTAGAATGAAGCCATGACAGGAACACACACGCAAAATCCTGTATTCTCCAGAATTACATTAGCATTGATGGAAGATACTGGATGGTATAGAGCAGATTATAGCAATGCGCAACCTTTATCGTGGGGAAAAGGTCTTGGTTGTGAGTTTGCTACGAAATCTTGTAAAGAATGGATTAATAATAATACTTTCAGGTACTAAAAAAATATTTTCATAATAATTAAAATTATTTGTCGTTTATATATGATACAATTATGTATATATGTTTATCTGATAAATGCTAACATAGTGAAGGAGATGATGATCAAGATAACAGGTGATTTAATATAAATATTCGTATTTTGCAAATAATTTATTTCTTTTTCAATTAATAGCGGATAAATATTGTAACTTGATCTTTAATATATTATTGTCGTTTTATATTAGCGGACGATCACCTCATCCATTTTGTTCAAGAGTTAAAAAAGATCCGCTTCAAACTGAATGTTCACAACAACGAGATAGTGTTGCATTGTGTAATTTAATAATTCACGATAAACCTCTGCCTCCACTCTATCAGGTATTTTTGTTTATTAATATTGAAATATATATCTAAATTATTAACAAAATTATTTATTTGGTTTATTTTTGTAGCACTTCGATTGGATTCCGGATGCCGAACCCGGAACTGAAAGTTATTATGGCGGAAGTGTAAGTTTAGCTGATTATTGTCCATATATTCAGGAATTCACATGGAGATTCCGTAGTGTGGCAGTAAGAGGATCGCGGTGCTCATTTAAAGAAAATAATCCAAGTAAATATTTTAAAGTAATGTTAACTTTTTTTTTTGTATCACAACTTTATTAATATTTGATTTATTATGTAGAAGTCGACAAAAATTTTGCTTTAGAATCATATGGAGAAAATTCTAAATGTTTCGATCACACCAATCGAATGTGGGAACAAAAATCTTGCCGTCAGGTAAATTATTAAAATTAATGTGATACTTTATATAATATAATAAAAATTGAAATACAAAAAAAATCGTCCTTCAGGTTAGGCAGTGGCAACATTGGGGTTCAGGATGTTACGAATATAAATGTCACAATGGACGATTACACATTATGGTAATAAGATTACTTTTATATTATATCATATTATGCGAAAGTATTATATATAATCACTATTACAGGTAGGCAATTTTTCATACGAATGTTTCCACGCTGGTCAAGAATTAGCTATACGCATTTTGAGACTTGGATGGCTTCATAAAGGTGCCATAATATGCCCTCCCTGTAGAGAAATATGTCAAGCGGAATTTGAGGTCTATTATTTTATACATAATATATAAAACATTACTATATATGTAGTGTATTTTTAAATATATATTAAATTATAAATTCCAGAAACGAGGAGAGCAGTGTAGAGGTGGTGATGAAGCACCGCCCAATAATTTTTATCAAAGGGATGAATTACAATGTGGTTCAGCAATACCGACTTCTCGGCCTAGTGTCAGTTTACATGTGATAGCAGTATCTATCAGCCTTGGTGTTATGCTTTGTGTTACAACAGTTTGTATGTGTAGTAACACTATCGTCCAAACTGCTCAGGGTATAGCTAAATTAACTAAAATGGCTAGAGATAAAATTTCTTTAGTTAGACGTGACAATAAGAAGACGAACGTACGTAAATTGAAGACCGAAGCTCGATTTAATTTGGAAGAAGTGATCATTACCAACAACCCAGATAACGATGGCAATAATCAAGAGAACAATACACCACATCAAAATCACGTACAAAACGTAGTAGTTCAGGGACACGTGAACAATCACTATCAAAATGAGAACGATTTCGATGGTCAGGGTCCAAATGATGCAAATGTAGATTGCCATTTCAATGCATACGAATCAGATAATTTGCATAAATCTGGTGCATTTTCGCCATTGTCGAACGAATGGAACGAGTATTATTCGGATAGCGAAATCCAAGTAGTATCTAAGAAAACTAAAAGAAAATTGAGTCGAGTGATACGATGCATCGACGATTATCCAGCTTCTATTGAAGCGGAGAAAGCGCTCAAAGAGGAAGCCATGAGAGAAGAGGCTATGAAAGAGGAAGCGGCCAAGGAAAAGAGTAAAAAGAAAGAAAACGCGAGAAAAAGTTTTAAAAGCAGAGAACAGAAGAAAAACGACGACGAGATAAAAACGGCCGATGAAGATGCTAAGAGTAAACGAAGACGCAGTAAAGATGTAAAAAAGGCTAAAAAAGACAAATTTAGTGATATAGACTTAGACGAAGAACCTGGTTATTTTGAACTAGACGAACCAATTATATTAGAAGACGACAATCCATATTTAGAAGAAAAACGACCATCAGTAGATAGTATCAGAATAAATAGAAGATGATCTTACTAAATGTACGCAACGGTTTCATAATTTTAACTTTCAAATACGTTACGAAAAATAGCTCAATTCTTGCAAATATGAAATATTATATTTCGAGATTCTGAGTTGACGATCAATTCAATCGATAAGAACAAACAATAAGTGTAACAATATTTTAAAATGAACATTTAAATATATTGATTTTAACTTAAACTGACGATTTAAACCTATTTTAAAATCAAATATTAAATATATTTTCTTATCAGATTATCTTCCAGAATTTTATTTTAAAACTGCTGATGTGTACGAGGGAAAAATACCAATATTAATTAATAATAATATGAAGACTGATTTATAAATTTTCTAACGTGTGCGCAATAGTTTTCTATCAAAGGCGTGTAACCAAAAAGTCAGCAGTTAAAAATAAACGTGTTATATTCGATTCGATGTAAAAGAAAACCGTGTTCTAAAATCTATAGATATTTCAAAAAGATGGATAAACATTACAAAAAAAAAATCTTAGACAATTCTAGTTCATCTATGTATGAAGTCATCACTAACATCATTTTAATATCTTCCAAATTAATTGTCATCCATAAATATTGTAAAAATACATAATAATTATAATCTAATGATTTATTTTGAAAAAAAATCGTATGATATAATATATAAAAATATGAAAGCTCAATACTGAATATTGAATCAATATATTATTGAATTAATATTGATATTGAAACAATATATTATTTAGAAAGTGTTGATTCTTTCAGATATTTGCAATAGAGTCGTAAATATAGGCAAATAATGATTTCGATCTGTCTTTTTGAAATATTTTGTGTTGAAAAAAAAAATATATATATATATACATATACATATATATGAAGATGCTTAAAAAGAAAACATTATGATTTTTTAATGGAACAAAAGTATGTCCGTCGTGTTAACTTTTTTTCGCAATTCTCATTTTTATATTTAAATATATTTTTCGTTGCACTTAATACCCATTATTTGTCACAATATTTTTTTTTTGTATTCATTTAATTTTATGTACTCGAATAATTTCTGAATGATTATACGATATATTATTTTCATATTTATACAGATATTGTAAAAATAAGATATATGTATCTTTGGTAGCGTTATAATTTGTATATAATTGTATATATACTGTTTATTTCTAGTCATCGTCGAAATTAATAAATCTGATTGTAGAATAACATATTTTCACCATTTATTCGACACGTTGTTCTGTAAATCTTTTTCACGTTTGTCTTTTTTTTGATGATACATATTTTTTTTAATTTAACTTTGATATTTTATAAATAATATTGAAAATTATAGAATACAATTTTTGAATCTATATTTCACAATATATATATATATATATATATATATATATATATATATATATATATATATATATTATTCTTATAGATATTTTTAGACGTAACTATTATATTTTATCACAAATGTTAAGTTGTTTAGAAAAAGACAAGTGAGTAAAAATGTGTATTTTTGATCAAATTGTAGATATTATTAAATTTTTATTATTATTTTTGTAGAACTTAATAGACATATTAATAAAATGTATTTATATTTATTTCTCTATGAAAACAAAATATATAATAAATAAAAGTAAAACACCAAACTCTTACATTCCAATGTATTTGCATTTAAAAATTAATCATTGATGTTTTATTTTATATCAAATTACCAATTATACATACAAATTTGTAATATAAATCGTTTACACAATATTAAAAATTACTTTATATTTATACTTTTTATTGACATACATATCATAATTATATACTTTTAAGAAATAACATTTATTTTGTACATATTATAATAAATTTATAATTTTCGTCAAAAATGACCTTCAGCTCTCATTATTCGAAGATTCTCACGATCGGTTTCTTCTTGTAAACTCAATGCTTCTTCAGCGTATTCCATTGTTCGTAAAGCTTCAGATATTTGCAATCTCAATTGACCTAAGTCATGCAAACGTACTCTAATGGCTTTTTGATTTCCATCAGAATATTGCAATAATAGAATAATGCTCATTTTTTGACGTAAAATATCTAATTTTGTTTCACTATTATTATTCAACGTAATATCGCGCTGACTAAAATATACATAAATTTATTACATTAAATGACATACATATATAAAAAAAAAATATATTAATAAAATATCTTATTTACCAAAGCGAAAGATCAATTAACCATTTAGTCCCTATTATTGTAGGATATATTCTAATTACTTTGGGAATATTATTATATATATTCTCTGTTGTTAAAAATGATAATAATTCAGTACAACAATCCTCGGGTAATCTACAATGAAAATAAACGTCAATCTCTAGCATATATTTTATTTAATAAATGAAGACTTTTTCATATATATAAAATAATATTATGTAATTTACGAAATATATGTATATAGCGCACCTTAAAGATGTGAGATATTCGTGAATTTCTTCTGTAGGCGGTTTATGTTTATGAGCAAGACTTGCTTCTCTATACAATACATGAACAAGACACCTTATAGCTAAATAATGCATTAATACTCCATTAACTCTAGGAGTTCGCCCTTCCATTTCTTTCAACGCCACTATTATTATTATTAAAACAACAACAAATATATGAAAAAATATTTCAGCTATAAGATAATTAAAAAAAAACTATAAAAAAATCCATAATTATAAAATGGAATTCAATAATCATTAATAACAAAAACAAAGTTAATAAAGTTTAAGTGTGTAGACTTGAGAAAGATTATTATAATTTAAAACAAATGTCAAAACTTGAAAAACTATATATATTAGATACTTAATAAAAACATTTTATAATGATTATTAAAATATATATATATATATATATATATATATATATAAATTTACAGATAAAACAACTAAAATTCAAAAAAACATACTAAAACTTATGTACTTACATGTGGCATAAGGTCTAATATCCTTTTTTTTAATTTTTGGAAATATTTTGGCAAATTTCTTAATTTGAGATGTATCTACGAAAAGCATTTTTTCAGAAAAAGTATATTCCATAATATTAAGTGGTGCAGGTTCATCTTTTGCACTATCTTCTTTAGACATGATGAAAACTATATTCTTTCAACTTGACAATAAAACCACTCCACTTATAAACACTGCAAAACTGTCAAACTGACGTCTTTAATATAACAGCGCATTATATGAGCATAACTGAGAAAAAATTTATAATTTTAATCTATAACAAATGGCATATTTCTATTTCAATAAAAATAATTTTTAAGTAATTTAATAAAAAAATTATTTATTAAAAATATTTATGCTAGCAAAATTAATTTTAAATTATTTTTTTTTTAATTTTGAATATATACTGTATATAGATTATGAAGATTTTTTAATATATTCTTTTACACTTTTTATAGAAAATTTTTGAAAATACATATTTGATTTAAATTAATAATATATGAAATTATTGAATATTTTATAAAATAAGTATTAAACGTTTAATAATTTTAAATATAAGACTATTAATAAAATAAATAAAAAAGCAATATATATATATATATATATATATATATATATATATATATATATATATATATATATAAAAGAAATAAACAAACGACATGACGACACAAGAATCGAGTAGAACCGAGGGGTCGATAAAACGCATGCGCCCTTATTCTTCTCTATTTCGGGTTCATAGGAAGAGATCATTCTTTTTCAATATACTCGAGTCGCACACACGTTTCACTGCACGGTATAAAATTAATTCGAAAAATTCGACTGATTTCGTTCGAATTGCCCGATTTTATACATATTATACTTTTACATAAGTCTGATATACAAAAAAAAAAATAAATAAATAGTTAATTAAAAAAAAAGCGCACTCGACCTAAAAAAAAGTACCAGCGATAGGGGCTTCGTTGCCCTTATCGGCAAAATCGTTTTTTATTTCAACTGAAGAGCGACACTGAAAACATAACAAGTAAATTTTATTTTGTACCTTATATGTAAGTAGATTGAATTTTATTTATTTATTGGATTCTAAA
The DNA here is from genome assembly GCA_024500535.1 of Leptonema lineaticorne. Lineage (NCBI taxonomy): Eukaryota > Metazoa > Arthropoda > Insecta > Trichoptera > Hydropsychidae > Leptonema > Leptonema lineaticorne. Next base: position 1,178,026 of record JANIJI010000007.1, read on the forward strand.
AATCATAAAACATGCTATAATTAAAAAAAAATAGTTAACTATATTATGACTCTTGTATAGAATTCATTATATATATTTTTATATCGAGTTTACTGTACAATATTTTCAATTAATCATTAAAAATAAGCATTTTATTTTTCTTATCATAAAATCCCGCTTTATTTAACATTTCAAGGCGAAATATTACATATTTTAAAAATATGATAAACATTAAAATTTCAATAAATAATTAATTTCTATAATAATATAAATATTATTTCAGAGAAAAAACATATTTTTAAATATAACAACATCGTAAATTCAATTAAACGCGAGTTTCCGCGCAACGACTAGGTTAAGAGTTTTCCGGTATTGCGCATACGAAACGGAGAATTTTCCTTCCGCCATTTTGAATGCAGATCGTATTTTCGTTTTTATACTTGAAAATTGAACGATTTTCCATTTTTTTCCTTTTACAGATCGACTGAGAAGAATCGCTTTAATTATCTAATTCGAAAATTTGAAACAGAAAATAATCGATATTTTTATTAAAAAAAAAAAACGCACACAAAACGAGAGAAATAAAAGTAAACGATCGTTGGGGATCACTAAAGATCCGAAAAAACCCACGAGAAACATCGTTATAAATTCGTGACGAAATTTTACACATACATATATATATATATTTAAAAAAATATATTAAATATAATTTTTAAAATACTAGCCAAAGTTGACTATGTGACGCAGTGCGAAATAGGAAAAATATTTTTTTAATATTTTTATACATAGTATATTTCCTTGTGAATCTCTTATTTCGTGAAAATCGTAAAAGGTATTAAAAAATATACAGTTTTTACTGTAAAAAAAAAATATACGCAAAATAAGGTGGGAGTAATAATAAATATTGAAATTTTCGACGATCGCCCAAATAATTGGTTTCGATTGGGGAACCGTCGTAGGGGTTCAATTTTTGTTCGCTTCGAGGGTAATAGGGTCCATAACAAAAACGGCTTCGCAAAATCAGCTCCATTTATCCAAATCAATGAACAAGGGGTCCCAACCCTGTCGTCGAATATCAGGAGGGGCCCTAGAAGAGAAACGGTATCAATACGGACTCCCAGTGTGTTTGCAGCAAAAGTCTTTACACGGTAAAGCGAAATGTCGTTACCAAGAGAATGGAGCTTCATCCAGGTAAGAAGTTCATTTTCAACTTATCCTTGAAGGAGACAATGGATATTTTACGGTGTCCCAACCTCCTTTATATTCGTTCATCCATTATATTTCGCACACGATGAAATGGGCGATTTCGTCATTAATCGATTTTTAATTTTATCATTAAATATTATTTTTCATTACAAAATATTTAAAATAACACTTTATGATTTTTATAAACTATTAATTTTTATCAAAATCATATTAAATAAAATTTTAATCTGAAATCAAAATTCAGCATACATTTAAATATATTTTTATTCATAGTAATATATATAACAATAATTATATATGTGATTCCAATTTTAGAATATTGACTTTCAAATAAAAATATATAATAATAAATATAAAATTGATATAATTCTGTTTAAAAAAATGTTCATATAAAAGAAATAATAAGAATTATAAAAAAATATTCATGATAAAAATAAAATATTAATACATAAATTATTACATAAAAATAATAAAACAATTTTAATTCTAAATATCGAAAATAATTTATTTGAAATGTTTAATTATTATTACGTGCCCTATTTTTTAAAATGGTGTCTTCGCCTTTTTTCATGATATTTCATATATTAATATGTATCATATTATTTACTAACTATTAAATTTCGCTGAAATAAAAATCAAAAATAGTTTTATTTTTAACAGTAATTAAATTCGTAAACTTTATTTTTAATTTATTCTAATCATAGTATTATACGTTATATCAAATATATCCGCAGTATGAATCATCATTATATGTTTTTTATTTATATATTTATTTATCATTCATATAATTGACATTTTCTTTAATATTAAATTATTATACATATATAATTCGAAAATCGATGATACACTCGAATAATAATATATTATATATACATGTTTATTATTTTATCTATTGCTATTGATTAAAAAAGTATTTTTTTTTTCAAGTCATTCAAGAAAAATTTGTTTTTCTTCAAATTTATTTTCTAATTTGATTTTGTTGTAATTAAAATCTGAGATTTCTATATATCTGTAATTAAATTAATTTATTTTCATATTAAAACACTTTTTACCCTTCACATGTTGTCTTAATTATTTTGAAACCCTAATTTTTCATTGATTTATCTGTTGATATAAAAAAAACTTTTTTTTTTTACTAAAAATATAAAGAAAAATTTTGATTATTTCCAATTTAAATTTATGAAGAAAGTGCATGAAAGATTGATAATTTGCATTTTATTTAATTAATTTTGAAAGCGTTAAAAATTGTAAACGTTTAACAGACATGTGTACAAAATAATTTTAATTAAATAAAATAATATCGTTGGAATAAATAGACATACATACAATTAGTAAATCATTATATATATATATATATATATATATATATATATATATATATATATATATATATATATATATATAAATTATTATTTTAAAAAGGGGTGGGAGGAAATTTAAAAAAAACATAAATATCACTTAAAAAAAATTCTACAGTAATTTATAAATCTATGATTCACCTTTCATTTATACAAAATAAATAAAGAGGATATTTATGACATTAAAATAGGATAAGAATATAAATAAATTAAAAATTTAACAACAATTTTTCCTAAAAAATTTTTTTTCTGCATGATTTTTTTTTTCGAAAAATGCACGTATGCATGCAGATATATAATTAATAAATATATTAAAAAAATATTTAAATAAGCGTTCAATACAATTAAATAAGTGTGATTTATTTATTGAACGGAATTCAAATTTCATATATTTTTTTTTAGTCATAGTAACACTCAATTAAAAATATTAATTTATTATAGGTTAGATATTTTTTTCTTTTGCTAATATGAAAATTTTCATAAAACATTGTTACTATGATTATTGAATATTTCAAATAATACTTTTTATTAAAGCAAAGTTCACAATTATATATATATATATATACCATATATATATATATATATATATATATATATATATATATATATATATATATATATATATAATGTCAATCTAACATATAAAAAATATTTATTTTACTACCTACATTTATATTGGATTATCAATACAATAAAATTCAAATTATATATTTATATTTTCATAAAGTGACTAGCAGCAAAATAAAAATCGACACTAAACCGACGATCGATTATAAAAACACGTCATTTTAACAAAATAATAAAACAACCGTCGTAACGATGAGTCATACTTTTCCTGAAAATGAAAATAATGTAACGCGTTATATTATTACATAACTGAAAAAATTTTCTATGGTATCTTATATGACGTATGAAAATTACGAACACAAAAGCTTCAACTTCGATCATTCAGGTCATTTTCTTTCATAGCGATCGCATTTTTTATACATATATATATATATATATTTCAGATATTTCAGCTAGTGTATTGAGTGAATTTGTTTTTTTTTTGCTCGTCGTTGCTATTTCGGTACTTTCTTGCGACATTTCAGCTAGAAAATCGAACACGATTTCGACGATAGCCTCTCGTGAAACTGACCATAAAAAGACGATTAAACAAATCGAATCTTTTTTATTCGATTCTCATATTAAATATTCTATATTGAAACAAAGCGTTTTTTTGTTTCAATATAAAAAAATTATAAATTTACAAAAAAGCAGAGAATATGTAAATAAAATTTTCACCATAGAATAAAATATATTTGATATACAGAATTACTCTGAAAATATCACGCTATTAAATAAATTGTTTAATAAATAAACACGTATATAAATATTTAAAAATATAATGTCATTTATAATAATCATCAATTTTATTCTTTAAAAATAATTAATATAATCTGATTAAAATACTGGCAATAAATAATATTTTTTATGGTATGCGTAATAAATATCGTATAACGTATATCACTTCAGAATATATGTTTGTTTAATTTCGCACATTGTTTTCAATTTCCGTGAAAAATTACGAAATATTCATGATATCACAATATTTTTAATATAATATATATATATATATATTTTTCGCACAAGTGTCGAAGGACATATCTTTTAATATCCAATTTATCGCTTCATAAATCACAGAATAATCGTTCGAATCGAATCACACGATTTTCCAAAATGAATTTTCCACACTCGACTTGCTTTATATATTGACTTTGGAATATAATCAAGATTATTTTTCAATTTTCTTATAAAACGTTCACTTATTTTTATATAGCACGGTTCAAATGTCATCGGGTGAATATTTTTCATCAATTTTTCTTTACGATTCTACAATATTCGACCCCATTTGAGTTGAAATATTGCTTATTGGGGGTTTTTCCGACATCGAAACAATGTCATTTATTTTCAACAACAATGTACGCATTACTAGTATAATTTACTAGTGAAATGTAGCACAATATCATTTTTTTTAAATATATAATTTAACCTTTAGGTTAATCTATCGCAAATATTTCATATAAGTATCATAAATAACAATATATTTTTAATTAAATGAAAAGGCTTCCAAATTAATTAAAAATATATGATTAACTAAATCTTAATCAAAATGATTATTTTTTTTAAATTAAATAGTACAAAAATTACTTTTAAGATTATTAAAGATTGTTTATGAAAAGAAAATTTATTATTTTATCAAGTGTCTAAAAAAGATCAATCTACAATAGGGATTTCCAATCAGGAAAATAAACTCCCAAAGGCTATTATTAAATCAAAACACATAAATCTTCAAAGAAAATAAGGGATCTAGCAAAATTATTTTTTTTCTTTGATATGATATACATTATAAAAGATTTGAAATCCCTGATCTACAATTATATATATATATATATATATATATATATATATATATATATATATATATATATATATATATATATATATAATTAAATGGAAAAATATTTTATTTTTACTTTATTCTTAAATGTTTATTATTATATGTATAAAAACAATGGCGTAACGTGCAATATCGGTGTTTTTTTTAATATATTCTCTTATTTTATAATTTTAATTAAAAATTATACGGTCGCGTAAAAGTATACTCTTTTTTAATAAAATTTTCTTATAAATTATATCCGTTACATTTTTCTTTTTTATTCTTTTATAAACACTGAAAATCTTTACAATTACGGGGGCACGTTACGCCACTGAACTTTTTAATATAGCTCAGCTGAATTTTTCATCACTGATAAAATTTTAACGTTTATTGTTTATATTATTTTTGTTTTTATTTTGATTAAGATTAAAATATTTAAACGGAGAAGAGGAGTGCAATTCGTAAGTCACTTTTTTTCTGTATTTAATATACATTTTATTCTATTTACACATATCACAGCGTAACATTATAGATACAGGTGAAAATATTATATATTTTAAAATATTTACACATTTTTTTTTTTTGCAATTATTATTATACGTTTATTATGTCACCCGCTATGACAGAAAAAAAGAATAGAAAAACAAATACGACGCATGGAACCGACCTACATTAGAGTACATCATATCGATTTTCTCTGTCCGTGGAAACTTTTAGCATTATCATTCGATACAGAATTTTATTTCATTGTCATTCATCGATTATTACGAATGATAAATTTCATTGTAGTGTTTTTTCATTTAATACTAGTGGAAAATAGAAACGAGATCTGACGAAATATTGACATTTTTAGGACGATGGACAGGGAGGTTTGTCGAAAGAGGGTATCAATGGTGCACAACCACTCTTACAGACAGATGAGGTACTGTTTTATAATAATTTATTTATTACTATTTAATTATATTTATTAATATAATTGCACCGCACGTTTATTATATAATATATCGTTGAATATTTCCAATAATTTCTATTTTATTCAACGATATGCATATAATCAAAATTTTCTAATGACTTCCTCTTATAATAATAGTATTAAAATTGATTTAATTTTAATTATATTAATGATTAAATTACATATGCTTGAATAGAATAATGTTTTTTTTTTCTAATTTTGTTCCAACTATTTTATTCAAGAACGATTTACGCAAATTACATTTTCGTTGTAGAATTTTGTTAAAAATATTTTATTCTTAAACACTTTTTATTAAAACTATAGTTTTGGAGATAAAATCAGAATACTGAAAAAGTTGAATAAAAAAAATTATTCGCTTCGAAAGGGTTACAACTTTTTAGACCTCAATTTAACTTTTTATATAAAATTTATTCCAAAAAGTATTTTGATGATATAAATATATAGAAAAAAAAATGCTTGATCATATTTTTATCTTTCATAGTATATTTTTAAAATAGATGTATTGTTTTCCTTCAAGATGACTTATGAAAGACCTTCAAATTTGCCGCGTGAAACCTTTATAAGTTTATACGTGGAAAATAATATTTTCTTTTAACATCTTCGACAAATCCTTACAATATTCAATGCTTTCATCTATTTTAAATAGTTATATTGAAATAAATTTCAATATTATTCTTATTATTCATATATATATATATATATATATATATATATATATATATATATATAATACAAATAATAATCGTCATTTCGTGACATCTTTTATCTAATATTCCTAGGAAAATATTGATTTCTTGTTTGCATTTCGTTAGTATCTATTTAAACGAAAATGTCATTAATTTATCGCATGTCCCGTAGACAAATTTGCATTTTATCAATTAAATTCGGACACGAAATCGGCTTTTTTAAAAACTATATGCTGAATTAGATGTGATTAACATAAAAAATCACTTCAGTACCAGGAACTTTATGGTACAAATGAATATCTTCTAGAATGTGAAAAAAATCCGACTGTCATTTCTGAAATGAAAATCGATACTATAATAACATTAACCCGAAACGATTTTGTTATTTTTTATTATATTTATGATCTGACTAAAACGAAACATGCAACCTTATATTTATTATATATATATATATATATATATATATATTAAAATAAAAATTTTATAGTTATTAAGTTTGATATTTTATTATTATACGACTACAATAAAAAAGTTTTGTTGATTTTTGAAATATGATTTTGTATTAAAGCTTAAACAGATTTTCTTTAAGCGATGAAATTTGAGTCATGTTCTTATTTTCAACAGAATTTGGTATCTTTGGACGTGATGTCAAGTTCCCTTCTGTCAGTGCAATCAGCCCCTGTGTTGGAAGCACCTGCAAGACCTCAACATCTACCATTACCACAACCAATCACAAAAGTATGTGACGTTTTTAATGAACAATTATTGTGATTTTCTTATTTGTAATAAAAATCAATACAACAATTTTATTATAGAGTAATACGATACAAAGTCCACCAGACACAAATCTCGAAGAAGATGACAATTTACTGACCATTTCCAGTTTAACGGCTAGACCTCTTATAGCTAAGTCCAAAGAATTGGGAAGATCTGGACAAAAGAAAAAGAATCGTAGACGCACAAAGAAAACTTCAAAGCATAAAGAAGAGCTCTCTAATGAAGCTCAACAAGAAAAGTAATTCAAATTACGTTTAATTTTAATCCTTCTACGATCAAATTAATAATAAAAATAATTTTTATTTTAGTATTGATGGTGGTTATGGTTGGTTTGTGGTAGCCGGAGCCTTTATGGTTCAATTTTGGGTAGCAGGTCTTGTTAAATCTTATGGAGTTTTATATGTCGAAGTGCTGGAAACATTTCCAGACTCTTCGGCAGCAGTCGCTTCTTGGATACCAGCCATTTTAACAGCACTGTGTTTAGTTTTAGGTTATTATTAATGTATTGAAATGTATTAATAACTTTTTTATATTTTTAATAACCATTTTTATTTTTATTAGCGCCTGTATCATCTGCTCTTTGTCAAAAGTTTTCATGTCGAGCAGTCGTTTTTCTGGGAGGCTTATGTTGTTCAGCTGGATTAGCATTTAGTTATTTTGCAACATCTCTCATACATTTATTTTTCACATTTGGAGTCCTAACAGGTAATATTAAATATCTATTATCATTAAATATATTATTAAATATTCATTTGTAATTCTTTTCTTTCTGATAGGTATCGGTGGTGGTTTATCAACTACACCTGGAATAATTATAGTGTCACAATATTTTAATAAACACAGGTAAATGTTTTAAAACAATTCCAAAAAAATAAATTTGTGAATATATATATGCTAATAATTTCAAATTAATAGGGCATTGGCCAATGGAATATGCGTTAGTGGAACAGCAGCCGGAAGTTTTGTATTTCCTATGATTATAGAAACATTAGTAGATCGTTATGGATTTCATGGAACTATACTATTGCTAGGTATTAAAATATATTTATATTTTTTATATTAAAGTAAAACAATATATTTTAAAACATTATATATTCGTTTTCTTAGGAGGTGGTATGTTGCATGTATGTGTAAGTGCGGCACTATATAGAACACCACCAGGTGATGAATCGTCTGATGATCAGAATCAAACATCTGCAGCTACATCTACAACAGAAGTTGGCGAATCAAATGAAACTTCATACAATTCTTCAAATAAAAGTAACTTCATATGAAACTTATCTTTATTAAAATTATTTAAATATACTTCTCCTGCACTACCTTTATTTTAGTAAAAATCCACGTGTTAAAATTATTGTACTATAATATTATTGCTTTTAGGTCTAGAAAAGATGAATAATCGGCTTGAAAGTCTCTTTTTAAGTGAACGCATGAACGATCTTGATGCATTTCTTAATCACAAAAATGCTGCACTTAACGCTAATGCTAATCTATCTCAACTACATAAATTATCTATAACCGGAAGTGATTTAAGTTTGAAAATATCATCACCAAGGAGCAATCTTATATGCGAAGTCTTTCATCCCAGTTTAATTGAGGTGAGAAGAAAAATAAAGTTATATTGAGAAGAAAAATAACATTACTATTATATAATAATTATAATACATTTTACAAAATCAGGTAACGAAACCGGTTCAAGTTAATTCAGATTCAGAAGATTCAGAAGGCAAAGACGTAATGGGAGTTGGAAATCGATGGGTGGATGCACGTTCAAGATTGAGAGCAACACTTTCTTCCAGTTTATTGCACAGTGTTGAGGATCTCACCACAGATTCAACCTGTGTATATAAAGGAAGACATAGAATATTTTCTAGGTATTAAGTCTATAATTGACTACATACAATATCACAGCATTATATAAACTATAATTTATTGATCTATTTCAGATCTATGTATATTAAACCGACTCCGTTGCCTGCAATAATCGCTCCAGAGAAATTGTTAGCTGATAATGAAAAGAAAACAGACGAATCTAAGCCGTCAGAACATAAAGTGACAATTGAAAAGGAAGTCGAAGATAAAAAAATAACGTGTATTGATCGAATAGCCAGGTAATGTATAACATTATATAAAAGGTTAACATGCAAGCATTATTGGATATATAATAAAAATATCCAATCAGAATCATATAACTTGTTACGAATGGATATAAATAAAATATACACAATGTTATCCAACGACCTTTACTACGTTTATTGATCATCAATTTAAATATGTTCAAGCTTATATTTCGAGACCTTAATTTATGATGTTTCTGATGTATAAAAAAATTAAATAATTAAATAAATATTTTCATAATCTTTTTGTCATTTATAAGATTTCAAATAAAATTTTAATTATTTTTATAGGTATATAGATGTTTCTTTATTGAAAGATTGTAATTTCATGCTGGTAAGTGGGTCTGTTACATTAATGTCTACCGGCTCACCTTACATGTTGTACTATTTACCAGCGCACACTTTGACTATTGGTCATACGAAACCGGAAGCTGGTACGTAAATTAAAAAAAAATAGTCAGTAATTTTGAAGCATAAACTATATATTTAAACTATTTTCAAATCGATATTTTAGGAAGTTTGGTTGCTATAAGTGCTGTATTAGATTTGATCGGTCGTCTTACATTTGGATGGCTGTGCGATTTGCAACTTTTTGATAGAAAAAAGGCTTATTTTGTCTGGTTAGTTATTTTTCATAATACATAATTTGTTTTTTTTTTTAATCATCTAATGTCGCTTTTAACTTTTTATATATTTCAGTGTATTTGTGGCCGGACTATCAGTCTTAAGTTTACCATTAATAAAATCATGGTGGTTAATGGCATTTGCTTCAGGTGATTCTTGTTTTAAAGTGAATTTTAATAATTTTTATATTAACAAAAATACTAAATACATATTTCTTCTATTTTAAAGGATGTTACGGTTTATGTTTGGGATGTTGGTTTCTCTTAGTTCCTGTGCTTTTAACGGATTTGTTCGGAATAGAAAGAATCAGTTCATCATACGGTTTGGTTAGAATGTTTCAGAGCGTTGGAGCTATATCGATTCCTCCACTTGCTGGTATATATGAAATCTTTGTTTTTATTATAAAAATAAAACATATTCTTATTTTTTTTAATTATTTTAGGATATATGAAAGATGTTACTGGTGGATATTCATTATGTTTTTACGGTATGGGCTCCTGCATGGTTTTAAGCGCTTTACCTATGTTAGGAATCTGTAACAACATTAAAGAATCCGAAGATGATAATTGAAAACATAAATAATCGAAGAAATAAATAATGTTGCATACAAACCAAAAATAAAAATGGTTTCTTAATCGATATTATTACATATTAAAATATGGCTGTGTTTGACGGTTTCTGAACATTTGACGACAATGGCTAATCAGAAATGGAAAAGGGAACGGTTCTTACACTCTGATAATCCTTGAAACACCCTTAGCTTTAAAATATTTTTAGATTATAAAAAATAAAAAAATCGGTGGGCCCGTGTTTACAATTATTTTGCAAAACTTTCGGCTCACTGTTATATTTACTTTGATTTCGCTCAATTGAAAAATTTAATAAATGCGATCAATAGTAAAATTATCAATGTAAATATAAAATTATTTAGATAGCTTAGTGACCCGACACATTGAAATGTTAAAATTGAAATAGTGCGGTCACATTCGAATTAGCATAATTAGTTAATTTAATTTTTAGCATTGTAATCGCTTTTTATATTGTTCAGGTTTCATAATGTGGAATCTTGCATTGATTTGCACACAGAAAGATGTTTTTTTTTAAATTTTAATGTAGTTTCGTTTGAGTGGTATTAAAATTATAATTATAATTAATGTTGTTAGATCGAAGAAAATTTCTGTTCGTTGAAGTCAATTCATCATCGTTTTTCCATTATTACAATCATACGATAATTAATATACGCCATTCGTCATTATATACAGTTAGGACAAAAAAGTTAATCTATTTTTAATGTTGAATATTAATTGTGCTTTTTTCAGGTAATCTTTAAATAAGGTATCTGACAAAAATGATGAATAAAATTAAGCACGTTACGAAATCGATTTTATAAATCACTATTTAAATGGATGTATTTGAAATTTATTACGATAATTTATATTGAAAAAATTGTCAGATCTTTCGAATAATGGCTCAATTAAGATTGTGACCTATCATAAAATAATTAATCTTATTATAAAAACCTGAAAATTGAATATATTGTAGATTTGACTGCTTGACCTTGTAAATTCAACTTTTAATCCAGGGTAACTTTTTTGTCAACTCTGCATATTATATACATATATATACCATTTTCAAAGCATATGTGTTCAATAAAAAAGTTTCCTAATATGTATTAAAAACTTTTATAATTATGAATACATATTCATTTCTTTTAAATGATTTATTTCATATTTTTCAATATGTCAGATCAAAGAATTTGTAAATTAAAAAAAAACGTTAACTGATATATTGATGCATATCATTTGATAAAATTGTTGATTATTCTTGAGAATGAAAAGTAATATTTTTTCTGTCTTACAAATGAAAAGAATGATCTCCCAGATTCTAATTTGTTTTTTTTTTAATATAAATGGGAGTAATTGCATGATGTTATTATTTCTTTCATATCGCTGTTGATTTTTAACATCACACTAACAGTGATATTATTATTATTTTTTTTTGTTATCAATTAAATGTTGTCTTGTGAATGAGATGAGTAAAAATCAAAACTGACAACCGACGTCAGTCTTTTGATTGAAGAGTTTTACCACAAAAATGACTGCAACAATTATTTTATATGAATGTGGGCGAATTCTGAAAACTAAATTCAGTACTGTGGGTGTGAAAAAAGTCATTTATAGAAGCCTCATTTACAATTGCTAATTGTCACATTACAATAATAATATAATTCTTTATTTGAAATGACGTCACGCCAACAAAACTGCATTTTTCTTCAGAATATGCCTTCAATTAAAGACTTGGAAATTCTCCAATATCATTTTCTTTGATTTTGGAAATAGAATAAGCGATCATACTAAAAAGGAACTAATCTTAAGTTTTAAAGATTTTTCCTTTAAATTGCAAAAAAATGCTAACGATGAAAATATTGGAGAATATCAACGTCTTCAAAATATAATAACGAACCAAAAACCTATCATTTGGAGTATTATTGTTAGACTGATATTGTTACATTTTTCGGTATATAAGTTACATTTCATAAGAAAATATACAATCCTTTGGAATGATGCCATCACTTTTGATGATCAAATCGAATGCTTTCTTTTAAATTTCATATTTCGATTGAATGTAAAATATTAAAAGAAAATAATTTTACATAAATTTGTGGAAGCGCAAAGGATATAAATAAATAATTCAAAAATTTATAATAATTTTTGAAATATTCTTACAAATTTTATGCGATAAAAATTGTATAATATACAAAATACAAATTTTCTTTTAATTAAAAACAATACTTTCACTAAACTAATTGTTCTTGGTACTGAAAATTATAATCCATTTTCCATATACTATTTCATTTTAGTTTATGTTGTTCTTAAATATCAAATAAATAAAATAATAATAATAATAATAATAATGATAATAATAATAATCTATAAACATATATTTGTACGAAATATTGTAATTTTACGTGTATTCTCTATATATAATCATAACTAATAATATTGAAAATGTACTACTTATGTCAACAAAAAAAATAAATAATATATCTCCTATGGACAAAATAAGAAAACATTCCATATTAAATCTTTATAAATGGAAGAATAAGGTCGAAATAGAAAGATATTGATATTTTAAACGTGTTCTTTTAGTCTTGGTAAAAAGATAAGGGTCTAATTAAGGTGATAAAGATTTATAAAGTGTTCAAAAAATACTAGGAATGTTATTTTGGATGAAGGTAAAAGCCATATATATATATATATATATATATATATATATATATATATATATATATATATATATATATATATATATATATATATATGAGGCAATAATATTTTCAACCAATTTTCTATAATATATACTATAATATTCGTATTACACATATATATCCAATAAATAATGTACATTTTTTTTTGAATTTTATATATTTTTTATAATATCCTATGCGCTTTCACAGTAAAATTTTGTTTATTATTTTTTTCTGAAAAAAATGGAATAACGACATTCCATTGCATATTTCGTATGTATATATATATATATATATTTATATATATATATATATATATATATATATATATATATATATATATATATATATATATATATATATATATAGTAATAAAAAACATCATTCACAAAAATGATACAACTTAGATTTTTTATATGAAAATAAAAATAATTTTCATATAAAGTCAATTTGATATTGTTTCAATCTTTTCAGAATTAAAAAAATATATTAAGTTGTATCTTTCAAAAGGTGTGCAATGTGTAAATATTGTCTGTATGTGTGTATGTTTGTGTACATGTGTGTTTATATAAGTGTGAATATTTAACATTTAGTGAATGAACGAAGATTGAATTTATTTCTTTTCGGTGTTTTTTTATTTTATTTTTGAAAATCGTTTTCAAAAAAAGTCAAAAAAACGAAATATAATTATACATAATATAATAAGCTTAAATTATTATATAAATACATAGAGTGTTTTTAAAGTCATTATTTTTTGCATCATAATAAATGTAAAAGATATTCAACAAACATAAAAATAATAATAATTATAAAAAAAATGATACGTCTAAAATTATTATATTGTTTATAAATTGTTGAAAACACTCTTCACATTAATTTCAGCATAAATTTAATTTCTGCTATTCAAAATCACTCGTAGTTTTATAATATATACTAAACTTTTTAATTAAAATAATAATTTCTATTAGAACGCCCTTTTGTTTATTAAATTTAACAATAGAAAGCTTTATATGCAGAAAATAATTACTATCATTTTAGGAAAACATTTACTGTTACTATATTATATAATTTCATTATGACCAAAATTACTTGTGTATGCATGAATAAATAAATATTAAAATTATATGTGTTTGTAATTTTATAAGACTTATACCATTAAATTTATTCTTTAATAAGTATTTAATTAAGGTGACTACATTTTAATAATATAAAAGAAATACAATGAAAAATCATTTCTAAAAAAGGATGCATCGAAATCAGTCAATCAGATTTTTTAAATTGTTAAAAAAGTGTCATATCTATGATTGTTCAAAAAAAAAAAGTTTTTATTCATTCCAAGAATTGACCACACAAAAAATTTTTGAACTATCCTCCCCAAAGAAAACTGTTGGTCACTTTAATTTATTGCCTGATCACGATATCAACAATGTGACAACAAATATAAAAGGTTGATTTTATTATAAAACACAAATTTATTCAATTATTAAATTATTAGTATTACGCTTTTAATTAAAAGTAAATGTTTTCTTTTAGAGAATAATATTATTTTATTCTTAATATAAAAGAAAAAAAATTTGCGTTATTTATTAAAAAAAAGATGTGAATGAATTCTTTACTTGTTTTCGTAATTTCACCAAATAAGTTGATTATGGCCAAAGTTGTCAGTAAACAATGTCAATCGTGTTTGACGTTTGTGAGGTGTTTTTAGTAATTCAAAATGAGAGTATTTCATCTAAAACTGCGTGATATTTTTCTTTTATTATTCGCTTTTATCACCAATAATATCCACGTTGTCAAAATGGGTATTTGTATTTTCATATTTATTTATCATTCAATTCTTCTTAATAAAAATTGACGACTTATTTTTACAGCTAATAATAATATGGAAGTGTCGCATAAAGATCAAAATGCGAAGACGCAAAACATAGGAAATTCGTCATCAATGTATTCTACAAATAAAAATCATTCCGATGAACAACTTGCTAACTGTCCATCTAATATAGAATGTGATAAACTCACTTATCCATGTATTAATTGTACTCTCACAAATCAATGTGAATACGGAAAAATGATGAATGTAACTTGTAGTGCGTTACCACAAGTCAATTGCTCAGTTAGTTCGTAATATATTTTTTGAATATTTTATTATAAATACTAAATTTTAAGCTTTCACTTTGACTATTCAGGGAAAAACAAGCTTTACCCGAGTAACAATGTGCCGTTATTGTTACCAGACTGATCATTGGGAACATAAATGCATTCAAAAGGCCAACTGCAATTCTGTAGGTTCACCAAGACAATCCTATGTGTATGTATATATATTATTTAATTTTTATAATTTCTTTAAATCATTTATATAGTAGGTTTATCACTTAATCTCGATTTAAATTTTAAATAGGTATCGATTTAAAAATAAATATATTTGATATATTTAATATTTACTTTGTTGCAAGTGATTTTTATATATACATATTTTTTTCAGAACTAATTGTACAGTGTTACCTGATATTATATGTTTAGGACGTAGAGAATTTAATAAGAAAATATTGTGTAATTGGACTGGGGGTGCCCGCTGGGGTACTGCATTAATGCTTAGTTTAGTACTTGGTGGATTTGGTGCAGATAGGTTTTATCTTGGACATTGGCAAGAAGGTATTGGAAAATTATTTAGCTTTGGTGGACTAGGTGTTTGGACTTTATTAGATGTAGTTTTAATATCTGTCCACCATCTGGGACCGGCTGATGGATCTCTATATATTTAATTTATTTATTTGGCTGTAATTAAAATATATTTAAAATAAATAAAAATATATAATAGATAAAATAAGTTTTCATCACTGTTAAAATACAAGTTATTTTGTTTTTTTTTCTATAATATGCTTCATTGAAAATTTTAGCTACCTATTTTGTATTGCTATTTATAAACTATTATTTTTATTGGATTAAGTTAATAATAAACAATATAATATATAAAAAAAAAACAAATTTTAAGTATGAGCGAACATGCGAAGCGTTTATTATTTAATGTGCACTTCAAGTTTTTAATATTGTAATGTATAATTTTGCAATAAAACAGTTAAATTGAGAAAAAAGGTTTTAAATTGAATAATTGTGACTACATACTAAGGAAAACTATAAAATATTTTTAAATATTAATTACTGAATAAATTACTAAATTACTTAATTAATTAATTACTAAAAAAACTTATTAAATCAATGTGAAAAGAGCATATTTTATTCAAATACAAAAATTTACAATATATCTATAAATATTTTAATCAAGTTCTGTACACCACTGTTGGACTAGATTCAACAGTTGATCTTTTTTAAGTCCTGTAAGTCCCGGTAAATTTGGAGGACTTCTCCATTTTAAAATATCTTTCAGTTCATTTACAGTATATTTGCTCAAATTTCCATTTTCAATACGATTTGCGAGCATATCTAGATCTGGACGACCAATTTCTTTAACTACTTTTTTCCTTGACGGCTCGCTACCATTTTCACTCCTCGATCTTTTCATAGAAGTACTGGGCATATTAAATGATCCAAATAGAGAATTAAAGGTTTCTATGAATGGACCGACTCTTCGATTTTGCATTTCAATATCTGGCTTTGTAGTGTCTTCTATTAATCTCGGTGTCGTTTCTTCTAACGCCAAAGCTTCGATAGCATTATAAAGCGTTTGTAGTTTTGGATTTTCAAATTTATCAGGAGAGTAATTAAACTTCAGTTTATTAATTATTTTTTGCATGCAATTCAGCTGGTCTTCGGAAACCTCGACGCTTTCGTTTACGGGTACTTCTTTAAAATTATCAATATAAGGCAAAAATATTACGTGAAAACCGTCAGGTTGCAATTGACAACCGTTTTCTACTACTTCTTTTTGAGGTACTAGTGCTATCAAACGGGGTGTCGAATACCAGCGAGCCGTCATCGTACATATCGCTACACATTTTTTTACCACACATCTATCTCTTAAACATAAAAATAATTTTGTGGATCCGGTTACGGACTCTTCGTTGGGATACAGGAAACCGGAAAGTCTCAGATAATACTTGGACATATCTAATTCGGATTCAGGCTTAAAACCTAATAACTGTATTCTAGGTTTACCTCCAAATTTTTTCAAATGAATTACTTCACTATAACTCAATTCTATATCTTTCTCTCCATATTTTTGACACATAAGCAGTTCGGATCTCAATATCGGTTTATGAGATTCCTCGCGCAAAATTGTCGATTTTGATTCGATCAAATCATTAGTTTCTCTGTGCATATAGACGGATTTCGGTTTAGATTTGCTTTTACAAAGATAATAAAGGCTGACGCCGAGCTCTATTTCGCTGCCCAAATGCATTTTTAAATGTGCCGCCGCAGTTTTTTTATGAATATTTTGAAACATTAACGTCACGATGGTCTCAGTCGATACGGTCGGCTCCGGAAGATCGAATTCGTCGACCGGTTGCTTAGAAAAAACGGCACCTAACTCGCGATAAAAGCTTTCTTCGCGAATCTTCGTTTCCGATACGTGAATAAAAGTGACGTCAATATTCAATTCAGAGAAATCGCTAGCTTTCTTGAGAATGTTGCGTTTGTGCCCTTCGTTCGGTTCGGCTAAATGACCGAGAATTATGGCCGATTTGCGACTGGTCTTTTTATCGATTCGAAACGCTCTAGTGGTATAAATCAACACGTCTTCCAAATTATAATCGGAAACCGAACCCCATCGATCGAGGGCACCGCTCGCGTCGAAAGCGTATTTCCGCAGTTGTTTAACTCCTTCGACGGAAACGTGTTGCATTTCGACGAGTTGCGCTACGTTCTCCAAGCCTTTATCGTCGTTCTTGAGAGTGCCGAAAAGAGCGATACCCAGCAGATCGTCGGGAGCTTCGACCAGTAGTCGACGAGCTAATTCAAAACACGCGCTGAAAGCGACCGAAACCGGAGCCGGGGATTCGTCGGACGTCGCATTCCACATCCGCTTCGACGCGTCTATCAGCAAAAGTCGAGCGACGACTCCGCCCCGCTTCGTGCCGTAGTCGGAGTCGTCGTTTCCGTTTTCGACGTCGTCGCTCATCCTCGTTCACTATCAACGTTCACTATTATTCGTATTTCGCCGCTCACATTGACGTATGTCTTATTTTGATTTCGTGTGACCATCGTCGCTTAACAGGTTCGATCACGTTTCATTTTAAAAGTATTCAAGTCGTCCATATTTGGCTCCAATTTTACAAGAAAAAAATATATAAATCTTAAATTTCAAAAATAATAAAAATATTTTTGGTGAAATATTAATTAATTACTGAAAAGTTTAAGAATTACAATAATATTATACTTTAAAAGAATATGCATACTTTATATTATATACGATGAAAGGGTTTCGTATATGATAAAATTAAATAATGACAAACAAAAGATATTATAATAGTGTTTCGACAGTTTTTAATCTTTTTAGAATAGAAGAAACATTTATAATTTTTTAAAAATTTCACAGAACGGTTCTGGCGATCATTTTTTCTTTATTTAATTTCTGATATTAGATATCAATATTGATTGTATCTCCCGGTATCAAGGTTTCGTAATGAACGATTTCCTCATGATCCTACTAAATATAGCAATATTTTTAAAGGTTTAGACCGAGTTTTGGAATAGATAAAAGCGCTTAATTTTCAGATAACCATTGTTTATCTCTTATTCTGTTATCATATACAATTTATTTTTTTTGTCCAGTAATAAGACGTTTCAAAAATGTGGCGGTAATATTTTTTCTTAAGAAATCGCACGCGTTCGATTGTACTTCTCTACAGTAAGGTCCCCTCTCTAATTTTTTTTCATACGATCTACTGTCGAACGGGAGTGCCGGAGCGTATTTGATAATTCGGATATTGTTAATTTTGGATTCGACTCCATTTTTCAATTATTAAATCGATGTCGTCCATTTGTATGGGTTTTTCGGATCAAAGTTTATTATCCGGACGCAAATTTTCGAAGCTAAATTTTTTAAACTACCATTGACAACTATATAATACAACGCGAATGCTTTTTTTTTTTCATGAAACTTTTACATTATCGATACGTTAAAATTTGCCTTGAAGAAATTTTTTCTACTGTTATCGAATGCGAGGATACACGGTACAATATGGATACAAAGATATAATATATATTTTTAGATAATTAAAAAACAAACAGTTCAATCAATGATGAAAGACGCACAAAGCTCTGGCACCCCATATATGGTATATATATATATATATATATATATATATATATATATATATATGTGTGTGTGTGTGTGTGTGTGTGTGCGCGCGTATAAGGTTAGGAACCATCAAATTTAGCGTCGTTATAGTTTAGCATCGAAGAGGCGTTATTTTTTTTTTTTTAAATAGCACTGGTCGAAAATTGAATTTGACGCCGGTCACTTGTTCTTCGCCCCTCTGCGAACGCTGGATTTGCGCCCCGCACAGCCGAAAATGCGAGCATAACCGAGTCGCGCGACGCCATTTTAGCGTGCGGTCGACCGTCGCGCTGCGCGGCGCGTGCGACGCTTCGGTTTCGACGTTTTCGTCTGCCGAATATGCCGTTAGGACGATCGTCCTCGTTCAAGATAATCGTCTCGTCGCATTCGATATCCTGATATCCGTCGAGGTACGCGTGTGTGCGTTTATGCAGCCAAAATTTGCGTCCCGTTTTTTTTAATTTTTTTTTTTTTTTTTGAGGAACGCGGCGGCGCACCTATGTCGACATAACCTAGGACGTTATCGCGACTCGACGCGCCTTTTTTTTACGTTTACGTCTAGAAATTTTATTTTTAACATTTATCTATATATATTATAATAGAAGATGTCTATCGTTCGGAAACGTCGAACGCTTCTATCGATCGAGCGTTGATTTTCTTTCGCAACGAGACCGCTAGTATTTTTGTTCGCGACGAATTCTCAACCTTCACCCGAGACGGATCGAAGTGACGTTAATATTTTGCGATGTCGAGTTTCAATTTAAACGGCGGTCGGTCGCGTAATCGTTCATATATATATACATATAACGACGTACGTCTAACGGCGTGTCCGTTTCGGAAATCGTAAATCGACGGTTTCTTTTAATGACGCTCTCGTTTTGCGATTGTAATTTTACAACGTTCATCGAAGCCGTTGTAGAAGCTCGATCTTTACCGCTTTCGATTTCCATAAATAAAATGTATTTTTTTTGCCGATATATTTTCTTTCGCGATTTAGATAAAAATAACTTATGCGATGTCCAATTTATTGTTGCATTTAAAAGTTTAAAAAACCCCACGGTTTTTAATGCCACCGTTAACTTGACGTTTATTTATTGTTTTTCGAGTTACTTTTCTGCTCAATATATATTTTGATTAATTTGCTTCTCCCGTTTCAGCTATATTATTTCGATCGTTTTATTACGTTAAGTTGCAATCATGAAGAACCAAAAACCTCAAGTGATGACGCTTACGTTATGTCTCGAAGATAATACCGGAAAGGACACCAATCTCGAAGTTAGGCCCGACGATAATTTCGCGACGTTTCTCGAGAGAGCAAAGTATTTTTCTTTTGTCCAAGTTTTTATTTATCGCGCATAATTAGAAATAAATACCATACGGTTTTTCGTTCTTTTTTTTTAAGGAAAATTTTAGGGTATGCGCCGCAAGTAACGGATATAACGGAAGGAAAAATAGTTTCTTTAAAAGATAACATTTATCGGTTTTTGATTGAAGCCGAAATCAAAAAGAGCGAAAAGGCTACCGAAAGCGAACAAGCGGAGAGCAACTTAGAAGAAACAAATGAATACGGTGAAATTGAATATTTAACCGAAGATGAAGATGAATTATTAAAGCATACACCGGCTCTTGTGACGCCGATAAAAAATGAATTAATAGACGATGAATCGGGTGAATACACGCAAACGGAATATTTGGAAGAAGATAGCGACGAACCGGGCATTGTGGATTTGGAAATTTTAGACTCTTCTTTAGACGAGGATGATGATTTCGATTTCAAATTAAAACCGCCTAACAAAAAACGACGTTTAAGTGATAATACAATTAAAAAAGAACACGATCAAGACGATGTTAATTTTATTGATGAGAATGATCAGATTTATACAACGAAAGAACTTTTAAACGTTTTGGGAGACTCGTCAGATAGTGATAGTGAAAGAAAAGATATTCACTTGCAGAAGTTAAAAAATGGTCATTTATCTAGTAAAATAAAAATTAAAAATAAATTAGGTTCAAAATATGCTTTTGAAAAATTAAAAACCAAAACAAAATTTAAAATTAAAGATAAGCTCTCAAAATATGATAAAAAATCACTAAAACATTCCAGTGATTTGAAAGATATAAAGAAAAGTGCATTTTACGCGAAAAGACAATTAGAAAAAAATAAAACTCTTTCAATTAAAAAAGAAAAATTGTCCGATATAAGAATAAAAAGAGAGACTTCTAGTGAAATAGAAGACGTAAAAGATGCGAAATTAAGCTCATTCGATCTAGCTATGCTTAAAAGAACTGTTCGGCAACCCACTGTTAATTTGCCTAAAGTCAATAATTCGAAAGATTCAATAGACTCACAAAATTTGAAGTCTGAAATGTCTTTTGATGAATCTAGATATTTACCTTCTAATTATGAAGACGTAGATAATGAAGGCATATATGATTATATGGACGAAGAATGCAATCCACATTCCGATTTAAATAGTTTATTGACTGAACGTAAAAGTAAAAATGTTTTTTCTAAAATTAAAAAATCGACTGATAAAGATGATGTAATTAAGGCTGTTGGTGGAATAAATAAAATTTTAGGAATAAATAAAAAACATGGTGAAGTAAAACGTTCAAGAGGTCGACCTAAGAAATTACTGAAATTACTGGATGTTGATCGAATTACGAAAGAAACTACAATTAATGATAGTCATACTACATATTTAGAGAGTGTTGTTAAAACAGAACCAGTTGAAGATGAAGATGATGATTATTTACCTGGAAAAGACTTTAACTGGTTAAAAAATAAGAAAAAAGAAAAATATAACTGCAGGTAATTATTGTTTTTTTGTTTTAATCTAATATTTTATATATAAATTATTCAAAACTTATTATCTTTTTTATTTTGATTTCAGAATGTGTTCCACCACTTTTACTCGTTTGAGTTTAGCTATAAACCATGCTCTTTCTCATCGAGTTCCACGAAAAGCTGTTTTTCCATGTATATTATGTGCCTATGGTGAATATATATTATTTCGTTTTTAAAGTTTTACATACCTCCAACTTTATTAGAATATATAACGTATGGGTGTGTTATTCATTTTTTTTTTTTTGTAGGATTTACAACTTATAGTGAACTTCAAAAACATATGAAGTCAGAACATCGTAAAAAGAGCACCAGTAATAAAAAAGCCGACTACATGAATCAACCTTCTACTGGCTTTACAAAACGTAGAGGACGACCTAGAAAGTATTCTAAATTGATGCAAAAACCTATTAAAAAGCAAACATTTTTGAAGCAATCATTGCTACAATCATCGAATGATTTAATTGTGCCTCAAAAAGAAGTAATGGATAATGAAGAAGTATGTGATGTCGAAATGTTAGAAGAGTGGCTTGAAGATGAAGAAGATGAAGTAGAAGCTGTTGAGTTTTTAGAAGAGTCTTTAATTTTAGAAGATATGAATGTACAAAATAACAATAAAATAACTGATAGAGAAGAATCTGCGTTGGAAGAGGGAGATGACGATGATTATACAAGTATGATTTTGTCTATTTTTTTCTTTTTGAATCAAAAGTAATATATATATATATATATATATATATATATATATATATATATATATATATATATATAAATTAAAATGTTTTTTCTCAGTAATAGAAGAGTTTTTTTTTAGAACAGGTTATTAAAGCTGAAGAAAACGATTTTACGGTATCTGGTGATGAAGAATGGTTGTTGGATGAAGGTGAGGAAGAAGCTGCGAAAGTGTCTGATGATAGTGATACCGTAAAAGAAGATAAAACCAATCAAAAAAGACGAAGGCGTAAGCCTAAATTTAGGAAATTTAAATGTAGCATATGTTTGTATGTATAATTTATATTTGTTTTATTGTTATTTCTTTATTTTATTCTTTAATATTTACATTGTTTTTTATTACAGACGTTGTTATGATAGTCATAATACATTACTTAATCATAAGTGTAATGGTGCTAAAGAACGATTACGCGGCACTCGTGGTTCATATCGTTGTGCTTTATGTGGACAAACCTTCACGACCCGTCGACGATTATATCACCATAGGTTTTAATCAATTTTAGTAGTTTTTATATTTTATAAATATTTCTGTTTTATTTATTTTTAAATTTATATAGATCATTCCATCAAATAGAGCTGATTGAAAGAGAAAAAAATTGTAAAGACTGTCCTGATAGGAAATTCACCACTGAAATGGAACTCTTTGATCATATTAATAATGAGCATAACGTGGATTTTGCCTGTGAAGAACCTGGATGTGAAAAAAAATTTCATCTTCGGTATGCTTTTTTTTCTATTTTTAATGTATTATATCTTTTTTCTTTTACAGAAGAATATGTTCTTTACAGTTCTGCCTTACGAGCTCATTTAAGAACTCATGGAAAAAAAACATATCAATGTCAAGAATGTGGAAAACAATTCTATGATATTCATAATTTAAAGGAACATAATGTAACACATTTATCGGTAAATGTTACATACATATACATATATATATATATATATATATATATATATATATATATATATATATATATGCCCATTATTATGAAAATAATTTAAGTCACATACTTCTCATTTTGAGATATTTAATATTTAATGATTTGCGTTTGATTAAATTAAAAAAATATTTTTATATTTTGCAATATTTTAATTTTGATTATTTTTGGTCTTGATTAATAAAAATTTATGGTTGATTTATAATAAATCGATAAACACAATTTTTTACTTAGACCACTTTCACAATTATGGGTGTATATCATTGTTAATACTAGAGTAATATTTTAAAATTAATTTCACTGATTAAAATGTTCAAAACACTTTTTTTAGGTAAAACCATTTCAGTGCCATATATGTCTTAAATTCTTGAATAGAAGATCTCGTTTACGAATGCATTTATTAGCCCATGAATCTTCTCCTGTAGAAAATTGTGTTATCGTATGTAAACATTGTAAAATGGCATTTCGGGATGCAGCTGATGCAGAGGTATAGATAAATATTTAAATTCAATTTAATTTGTATTTGAATTATCATATTTTATTACTGTATTTTAGGCACATGTTCTTGCATCAGACGATTGTAGAAACAATATTTTAGCTAGTGGGGACCCTGATCTACTATTGGCTTTAGAGAAATTACATGGAAATGAGTCAGATAGAGGTTTTATGGATGTAATGGATCAGGAGATGATGCAAGAAAGTGTTAAACAAGAAATGTTTAATAATGATATTAGTGAGACATTGATTGAAAATGTTAAAAGAGAAGCATCTGTTGATGAAATTGTGAAGAACACGTTAGTAGAAAATGGATTGGACACTCTTTCTAATTCAATTGATATGAAATCAGAACAAGTTAATTCAGGCGAAATACTGTCTGGTAATGAATCAATGAAGACATTGTTAGTTGAAGATGGTACTCTTAAACTTATGTTTAATGATGATGGAACTGTAGGATCAATTTTAGAAGATGACCATAGTAATAGTATGTCTAATAATATTCATAAAATGGATGTAAAATCAGAACATGATAGTGTTCATGAATTATTAGGAGATGGTACAATTAAAGATTTTCTGATAAATATGGGAACAGTAATTGAACCTGCATCTGAATCAACACAAAAAGATTTGTCTACAATTATATCAGATAATACATCTGATTTACACGAAACAATTGTTGACGAGTCACATCTAGATGAAAACATATTAAAATTGAAGACAAACGCCGAAGAACAAAATATTGTTCAGCAACACAAACCAGGTCGTTTGATTAAAAATAAACAAATATTTACTGAGGAAGAACTCTTGTCGCAGTTGAAAGAAACTACTAAATTGTTTATTAAAATAGTTAAAATTAAAGTTGCATATAGATGTGAATTTTGCGAAAAGTAAGAAAATTAAGTTTTTATTGTCATTTAAAATCGATGTAACTTATTTTTTTATTTATATTTTTTATTATTTAGGAATTATTATACTAAAGAAGCTTTGAATATACATAGATCAGTTCATGATGGTTTAAGGAACCCTTATATTTGTAACGTTTGTAATGCTGCGTTTTCTACATTCGCAAGGTATATATTTTTACTTACATATTGATGCGCATGCACAGTGTATTTACTCGTATACCGATTATATTAGTGTATTTATCTTTAAAATTTGTAAATCTATATATTGTCTGTGTAAAGTCAAATAAGTATACTAATTATCAAAACAGATGAATTTTATTATATTTATAATTTTATTGCGCATTTTATATTATTTTATTTTTGATTCCTTAAATTAGTGGTGTTCAGTCTTTTTGGACCAATACCTCTGTTGAGTTCCAAAACATTAATTTAATTTTTATAAAATTGAGTCATAGTTGTACGCCCAATCATCACATAGAATTTTAAAGGATTTAACTATGTATATATATTCTGGTATGGAAAAAATATTGATCTGATTACATAGTTATTTTACAGATTAAATTGGTAATAATATCAAAAAGAAAAACAAAATTGCACAATAACCTGTTTGTTCGTTAGCTAGGTTATCTACAGATTGCCACATTTTTCATTTTTAGTTTTAATATATGTGAATTTTTTAGATGTACATCTCATAAAACCACACATGGATTTTACAAGTTTAACATCGATGATGATAAGGACAAAGAAAAAGGCGCTAATGAAGTTTCTGGTTATGAAATGTTTCCTGTCATTAAATATTTTCTATGCCAGGTAAGATTTTGATAATATTAATTTAACTTTAATAAAAATATAATATTTTTGTGCTATAAATAGTGGTTTATTGTTTCATTTTATGAATAAAAATTAATTCCAGCTATGTAATAAAACTTTCTTACATTGGACATATTTGCAAGTTCATAGGCGTCATAAGCATAGTCAGGATACTTACTATTTTAATTGTAAAATTTGTGGAGAAAAGTTTACTGATAGGTATAATATATTTTTTTATCTTTTTTTATATTTAAAAAAATCGGGTCACTACCATTTTTTTTATATTTTTAGTTGGATGCTAAATTCACATCGTAGAAAAGCACATGCTGAAATTGTTAATTTGAAAAAAACTGGCAAGTAAGTAATAGAAATAAACATATTTTTGTATTTGAAGTATGTAACGTTAGGTGAATTTTACAGCACAAGCTATAAATGCGCTGATTGTGGAGAAGGTTATAATAAAAGAATAGATCTGGCTAAACATCGATTAGAAGTTCACGGTGATTCGACATTGTTGGATCAAAAAAATAAACCAGGTATTTAAAATTTCTGGTTTGAATTTATTAAAAATTATTATTTTTTAAATATATAATTTATTTTTAATATAGGAATGTTTGCCTGCACATTATGTGAAAAAATATATCAAACCAAAGTGGGTTTGGATGGTCATATGCGGTATTTAATCAATATACTGTATTTTACAATTGGAAATTTTAAAAAACATGTAAAACTAATGTATTTTTTTGTTTCAGATCCCATGGTTCAGATAGTTATATATGTGATCTATGTGGAAATAGCTTTGCCCATCGCAATGGGTTAGAAAATCATTATAAGTAAGTATTTGGACTAATATTTTATTTATAGATTTTAAAGTAATTGTTTGTTTTTTTATATAATTTTGTTTTCATTATATTTTTGCTTTTTTGATATTTATTACATTTTTAGACGAGTACATTTGCGTCAACAAAGGTTTGTTTGTCGTACTTGTGGACAAAGTTTCTTCTCGTCTGTAGAATTTTATGAACATCGAAGATGTCATACAGGGGAGAAACCTTTTCAATGCGACTTTTGTCCAATGTCATTTCGTACAAAAGGGAGAAGAAATGAACATCATAGGTAAATTTATTTTTAATGCGTAATATTTCTTCTTTTATTTCTTATCTAATGTTTCGCATCATTAAATGGAAAATATTAAGTATTGTTTTTTTTTAATTTTATAGAACTCATACTGGAGAAAGACCTTATCCATGTGATATATGCGGTATGGCTTTTCGTAGATCGAATGCAATGAAAAATCATAGATTGATTCATACCGGTGATAAAAGACATGCTTGTCCTTGTTGTCCAAAATTATTCCATGTGCTTTCCAACCTTAAATCTCATATTAGAGCTAAGGTAAATATATATATATATATATATATATATATATATATATATATATATATATATATATATATATTCTTTAAATGATTAATCGTTTAATATTTTAATAGCATCCTGGTGGTCAGTACATTATATTGGAAATTGATGGAACACAAAAAACATTAGAAAATCCATTGAAAGTTCGCAATGAAAAAATTAAAGATGAAAAATTAGTTACAAATGATGTGACTAATACTAATGAAAACGTATTAATATTGGAGAACGTTATTATTGAAGATGAAAGCGAGGAAATTCTACGACAAGGAGGAAATTCACATATAATGGAATACACCTATGCACCAGAAATTACTGGCAATGTTCAAGGGTATAGAATTCCATCATAATATATATATATATATATATATATATATATATATATAAACATATATATATATATATATATATATATATATATAAACATATATATATATATATATATATATATATATATATGTGTGTGTGTGTGTGTGTGCGTGTATGTTTGTGTATATGTATGTATATATTCTTAATAGGTTGTTAACTGTCATTGAATAAAACTACTATAATATAGTATTTTAAATATTGTATATGTTGTATCTTAATTTTTCATTTTTAATAAGAAATGTCTTTAATTTTATATTTCCACAATTAAGTTCAAGCTTTAAGAGTATTTTTTTTCATTTATACATTAACTAATATATTTTGTTTTTCAGGAATGAAATTACTGCTGATTCTATACAGTATGTTGATAGTGCAATTGTTGATACCAAAGATAAGGTTCATATACAGTTATTGGATGGAACCGAACCTGAACCGGGTCTTCTTTATGCTATTGAAGATGCCTCTGCTGGAGGTGATATGCAGCTCATTGAGGGAGAAGTTCGTTATACTTTAGTGGATGATATTGGTGAAGATCATAAGCAACAATTTGCCATTATTGATGGCCACCAATTCATTAAAGAAGAAGATATAAAAGATTCAGTGTATTATACATAGTGTTAATTAGATTTTATATACGAGCTGTACATAAATATGACGTTATATTAAAAAATGTGGGTGATTGTTGAAATGAAATTTATTTTTTGAATATGTGAAAGATATGATTGATCACGTTTTTGTGTTTTGACAGACTTGGACAATTTTTGTTCGTGATTTATTTATTATGAAATATTTTCGTATATTTTTGAATGAAATTGATAATGGTTAAAAACACAACCTTATGTTGTGTAATATATTGCAAAATTATTTAATTTCTTTCGCAGTTTTTCTATTCCTTTTATTTAGTATTTTTATATTTTATTAACATAGATTTTTAAGTTTATATATATATATATATATATATATATATATATATATATATATATATATATATATATATATATATGCATTGTAAATATTACAAGTGTTAATTAGCTTTAATTTGAAATTTAAATAACTTTTTTTCTAGAGAATATATGAAGTTTTTATGTTTATTTTTCACATTTTTGTATATATTTTAGAGCTAGCCTCTCAATTTGATGACGATATGTTTTTAATAGATTTGAGTTTATTGTATGTCAATCTTGATCAATGTAAATTGAATATTATGTATATCACTGTAATATCTTAAGACTGCCTTTTGAAGGTTATTATATCACGTTGCTGCGTAAATATTCGATTCATTTTTTTTCCTTAACAGTTTATTTAAAAAATATTACACATATAATAATTTATATAAATAAAATTGATCACTTTATATATATTGGCTAATTATCAGAGATCACGATATATAATTAAAACTATAATTACCAAGTCGTACATATATTTTATGGTTTACATTACTTTTATGCTAATTCATATGTATTGTTTACAATAAACGAAGAGAATAAATCACAATAATACATTTTTTTAATTGACTCAATTTACTTCCAAATTATGTGTTTTATCCATGGACTGGTTACTAGAATGTTGTGGTAAATACCGGGTTGATGATCGACTCCACAACCAAATCCGGCACTAGTTATACCGACTAGGTAGTATCTTCCATCCTTTAAGATCACCAATGGACCACCGGAATCGCCTATTAAATATTAAAAATTATTGAGCATTAAATTCACAAATTTTGCTTACATAATTATTCAAATATATAACCGACCGAGACAAGCATCTTGGTGTCCATCAGAGTGACCCGCACATATCATTTCTGAATGTATTTCAACTGATATTTGTTTACTTCTGTGCCATAATATACATTCTTCTGTACCTTTATATCAAAAATAATTTAAAAATTATATCTATAAATTTATAGTTAATATTGAAAATATTTACTTAATATAGGAACAATTGCTGATCTAAGTCTGTGTGTACCCCTCGGAGCAGATCCATGTCCAGTGCTACCCCATCCTGCGACTAATGCCGTTCTTCCTGCTAACAAACCATTGGCACCCCATTCAGATTTTGTTTCACTTCCGTAACCAAAATCCTTAAATAAATTATAACATTATATATATATATATATATATATATATATATATATATATATATATATATATATATATGATTATAATACATTAATATTATTTAATAAAGTTTAATCTAACATTATTATATTCGAATGAATTCCACGAAGGACTTGGCAAACACACTGGTAACACATGCGTTCCTAATGCTGCCGATCTCGATAATAACAGTAATGCTAAATCATAACGATCCGGTTGCGTTATTCTATATCTGAACAGTGGATGTATTATTTTTTGACTAACTCTGTAATCAATTAAATATTTTTATTATACAAACACTTCAGATATATATGTATGTATTTTTGAATGAAACGGTATACAAACTCGTGTTTTTCTGCAGGTGGTGCTTGAGCTCTTGTATCAAGTGCACCAAGCCAAACTGCTATATCTTTAACTCGGGCGCGTTGTACACAATGAGCTGCTGTTGCAACAAACCAACGTGATACTGAAATAATTTTTAACAATTACTATAATATATATATATATATATATATATATATATATATATATATATATATATATATATATATATATATATATATATATATCTTTAGACTAATCCAGAAAATTCATATTTTCAGCATTAAAATACATTGGCATTTACGATAGTTTGTTATATGTCGTTTTATTTATTTAAAACTATATAAAATCTCACCTAAAACACCTCCGCATTGATAATCGCCTATTCGAATATGAGCTTGCCATGGAAATTCTGCAAATTGTGCTGCTCTACCGCCGATTATTCGCTTTTGTAATATATTATCAGTTCCGCCTATTCCTGCCACTCCACAATCTGTCTCCTATATTTATAATTTTTATTATAATTTATTTTCATTTTAAATATTAAATATATATATTATATTTTATGTACTTCGTCATAATCGTTGTCAATTCTTCTTCTAAACACGTTACTCGGTATTATTTTTCGTCTACGCCATATTTGTTTGTCTTCCAAAGGATCCCATTTATATGTCGCTACTTGTGGTGGACTATATAATAATAATAATAATAATATAATATATACAAAATTCAAACGTTTAATTTAATATTATATTAAACAAACCTATGTATAAAATTATCTTGTATTTCTTGATATTCTTGTGGTAGTGTATCGATAATGCAGCATGAAAATAACCAGCCGTCTCCACATCCAGGAGCTCTGGTTCCACCACGTACCCAACATGCTAAAGCTAACGAACAAGCTCTTGGTGCACCAGCGTGTACACAAGATTGAGGCAAACCGAGAGCACCTTGAACTAAACGAGCACCAAGTCCCAAGATACCTAAATAATATTTAAGCAATTATAAGAATTTATGTTTTTTTTTTCAGTTCTAGAATATCGTTTGGTTAAAAACTATTGCAAGATATATATATATATATATATATATATATATATATATATATATATATATATATATATATATATTGATATTCCCTGTCGTTAGATTGTCCCATATGTGACAACTATGAAAAGAGAAACTATGGTCACATTGGGAATTGTCGTCCGGGTTGGTAAGTTTTCACAAATTTTCACGTTGCGGAACAAGACTAGTTTTCTAGACGTGGAAAAAGTGCAACGGGCGCCAGTTTTGAAAAGTTGAGATTTGTTCAATACTGCCCACACACATACACATACACACACGCGCATATATATATATATATATATATATATATATATATATATATATATATATTAGTGTTTACGTTCTATTTTATGTGGCTATTCTAAACTGGTATTCGATGAAGTTTTATTTATTCTATATATATATATATATATATATATATATATATATATATATATATATATATATATCAATTCTGCCAAATGAATAATCGATTGTCCGATTCATAAATAGTTAGATCAATGGTTGTCGTCGGATTTATATATTTACATTATTAGCGTTATTTGGTTTATATAAAGATAGTCAATTTGAACGCGAAAGGTTCAATAATAACTGCGATATGAACCTAACTGGAGCAACAAAGGGAAAGTAAAGCGTGTAGAAAGTGTACTTGCTTCGATGGTTCCCAACGATTCCCTCCAACGTGACAATGGATGACTTCTTACTGAACATTCACTTCGAATCGGATGAGTTTACAATCATAATTATTTATTTATTTATATTTTTTTTTGTTGTATTGTATTCATTATTCTCCAGCTCGATTTTCGGTCGAATAAAACGGCTAGCGATTTGTTCGTTCTCGATTTTTAAAATTTCTCGCTCGTGCGATAAAGCGACACTCCCATTTTATTTGTTTTTAATTTAATCCATTTATTTATTAAAAAATATTATTTGAAATCAACCGATCTATATATATATATATATATATATATATATATATATATATATATATATATATATATATATATATATATATATAGAAACAATAAAAATAGTTTAACGCGACTATTATAGACCGATAGTAGTGCTAATTTATTCAGACTAAAATAAATATTTTTATTTTAATCATATCAGCTTCTTAACTAACCAATATGGTTGTGTTTTATTAAACGGTTTTTATTATATATATATATATATATAATAATTCTAATATTTTCTAACTAGTCTTATAAATAGAATGACCTAAAAATATAATATTTACATTTATATTCATTTGCATGCAGATCTTATATACTTTTAATCTGCCTTATTTTTAAACACGCATTACACCAATCAAACTCTCTCATTTTTTTTTTGCATTTATTCCCTTTGCGCTTTCACCGTTCTGTTACAATCGTTCAAGTGTCATTTATTAGGTTTTTCTGATTTGTTTCGGTTGACTTTCACGCCGCTCGTTCGATATCAGTTTTTTGGCCCCGTTTTTCGATGCCCCGAAGGAAAAAAGCGGACGCGACCTTCAAAAATATGTAATAACGACCGATCGTTAACAATTTAGGTAACGATTTAAGTATCGTTTTTTTTCAATATATATATATATATATATATATATATATATATATATATATATATATATATATATATATTATATTCATCTCGTCGTTAAACCAATTTCTTCAAACGTCCGTGAATCGCTTTCTTATGGAGATTACGGATTTTTATTCGGTCGTCGACGTGTTATATCGTTACATTTTAATAATAAAACGCAGTCCTTGCGAACTTTTATGTTCACAAGGATTTCAGGATATAAGTAAATCGGATTGGATTCATATTGTGTATTTATTATTATAATATTCTACACTATTTAATATATAGCTTTGAATTCGATTCGACGTGAATATTTCAAATATGGGTCAATATACAATATAACTGTATTCATTATTTTTATATTGGAATATATATACCATATATATATATATATTATATAATATTATAAAAATGATGAATAAAAATATAAATAAAATATGATTTATTATTCATTTCAGAATGCAATTATGAATTTAATAATCGATTTTTTTTTAAGTATTTCTTCAGCTGTCATTCGATAGTTTTCAAATAATTAGTTGATCGTGAATTGTTTTCTGGATATTTATTGTGTTTTCATTGTTATTATTTGACTTTTATTTGTTTGAAGATATTTTCTATCTCTAATTTTTTTTATTTCTCGTCCTACTAAAACAGTTTTCTAGTGTATTTTTTTGACACATGTCGTATAAATTATATATTTTTTAAAATTTATATATCATATTAATTATAAAACACAACATTATGAAAATGTTTTATAATAATTATGATTCCATTTATCATATTCTTAATTATAATTAAAATATCGAAAAAAAACTTTTATTTATTAAAAAATATAAAATTAATAATAAACTAATAATTTAAATTTTATCTTTGGATTTCTATTTCATTATTTTTTTTTATAATTTTATGTTTTATAATTTAAAGGTGTAAAAATATATTTACATACAAAATTTATTCTTATTATATAAATTCCATCATGATTTATATAATAATATTAAAAACGATAATATATATATATATATATATATATATATATATATATATATATATATATATATATATATATATATATATATATATATATATATGCGAAAACCTTTTTTTAAAGTAAAATATATAACAGAATATTTCAATCAATCAAATGCACTTTTTTAATGATAAACCAATGACTATGATTTATCACTAACTAAAGCACTTTAACTTGATCCTTCGAATTTTTACATACAAGTAAACTGTTACTCTATATACTATATATATATATATATATATATATATATATATATATATATATATATATATATATATATAATATCCATTGAATTTTTATCATAAAATGTGTGCCAATGACATCGGTTAACCCCGAACTGTAAGCGCTGTCGCATTCTTAACCTAACCCAACTCAACCTTGTAATTTGGTCATGAGTTGTTGTGTTACACTATTTTATACATTTTAACATTTCTTTTCTTTTCACCTTAAAATAATATTATACACCTATATCACATCACATATAATTTTTTATATGCCAATTAGATAATATTTTTTTATCTCTATATATTCTCAATGAAAAGAATATTTTCTTAAATTTTGTCAAAAATATGATTCAATAATAAAATTTAAATATATTCAAAATAATCTTTCAATTAAAACTTTGCGTTCATTGATTATTTTTATATCATTCGAGCGGATCAAATCGTTGAAAATGACCAAGAAAATCGTCTCCGCAAAACGAAATTATATGATTGACGTTGAAAAGCGATTATCGTGAAATTTAATTAAATCTCCCACGCC
Source organism: Leptonema lineaticorne (assembly GCA_024500535.1). Lineage (NCBI taxonomy): Eukaryota > Metazoa > Arthropoda > Insecta > Trichoptera > Hydropsychidae > Leptonema > Leptonema lineaticorne. The sequence continues at coordinate 1,212,994 of JANIJI010000007.1, forward strand.
CCCCTCCCTCAACGATGAATATACATTAATAATCTAAATCCGGATTTAACTGTTGAAATAACTTTAATCAAGATATAAAATGAGGCAATTATTTTCTTTCAACCAAAAGTCGAACGAAGACGTGATATTGTTTTTTTTTAAATTGAAAATTGACATATATATATATATATATATAATAAATTTATATTAAATATAATATCTAATTAATAATATAATATAAAAAAAATGTATAAATACCTTCAACAGCGCATGTGTGTCTGACGAATATTAGTAATATAACTAAAAATCGCCAATTTGGAGGGCAAAGCCTCCACCTCATGATTTTATTCACTCTTCAATGCATGACCATTTATATAGTCATTATTTTAATTATAAATAGAGTATGTTGAAGATTTGAAAGCGTCCAAATATATATACAATCACTTTCACTATTTCGATTTATTTTTATTTTTTTTTATGTACGGAATAAATTGACCGAGCTTTTGAATCACACCTAATAAATACAATGTAAAATAATGAATATTTTAAATATTAATATATGTGCATATATATATATATTAAATTGTGAATAATATTTAAAAAAATATTTTAGCAAATAACGAGATGTTTAAATTGCAATGAAAGACTAATTTATTTATAAAGAAAGGATTTATATTCTAATGTATTAAATTAAGCATTAAAATATAATTGATATATATAATAAATATTTATATAAGATGACAAAAAAGTATACATAGATTTAAATTAAAATAATTTATTATAAACAATTTAAGGAGAAAAAAAAACATATTTTGTATGCACAACATTTCTTAAGTCATTTTGCTTTAAAAAAATATGTTTTAATAAATAAACAATATTAATATGTTAACTGGTTATTATAAATCAGTACCGTTAAACAATTAAAACGACGAGCGAATCGTGTATATAGCAATTTTTAACATTTATGCAGAATATTATATTTTACCATTGTTATAAATTATAATTTATATTTATTTATTAATGATATATTTTTTTATAGATAGAATTTTTTACATACATATTGAAATACGAACTTTGTTCTGTTATAGTAATGTCGACAATTGCTATTGTAATTTGTGAATTATCGTTGAAGTAAGGCAATGGGAATCGAACTTGGTGTATAATTTTTACAATTGTTGCTGTAGAAAATTATTGTAATTTTCTATAGAATAGTATGTCATATATATAGTAATATATAAAGATATGAAATCATCGATTTTTTAATAAATTATTCAATTTTATTGAAAATATACGTAAAAGAAAACAATATATATATATAAATTTTAAAAGATTATTTTTTTTAAATTCATTTACATTTCCTGTAATTATTTAATCATTAGATGAAAACTATTATTATAATAAAGTATAAATTTGTGAGACGAAAATAGGTATATTTATTTGTGAAATTGTCTAATAAAATTACTAATGACGATTGTTTTTAAAATACTGATATTTTTAGTTAAAAATATATTGCGTTTTTTTTTTAAATCAAGTTTATAATTTTCAAAGGCCGTTTTTATTATCATCTAGGTCGTTAAATTATCCGGTCAAAACTTCGATTCACAACGACCGGTTAATTAGGAGTCTGTTGTATATTTATAAAACAAGTATAATTAGAGACAACGATGATTTCTTAATGAAGTATTATATATATATATATATATATATATATATATATATATATATATATATATATATAATTTTTATTTAAATATTTATAATAAGAATTTTGATAATAATTAGAAATAAATGATATTTATCAAAAAAAAAAATTAAAATTTTTTTATCGTTAATTTCATTATAATAAAATAATAATACGCCACTGATTTAATATCATTTTTTTTAAACTCTCATCATACATATTATAATTACAACGATTCATCAAAAACAGACGCGAAGAATTCAATTAAAAATATATATACATGGTGAGTCAAAAAAAAAAATTGAAAAATAAAAAGTGGAACTCAATTATTTTTTTAACGATTCGTTAACGTTACACTGTTAACTATACGATTTTATGGTTGTTGTTGTTTTTTTTCGTTATACAGCGGAATATATTAATTAACAGTATATTATGTAAGCTTGACACGTAGCGGTAAATATAAAACAACGTTATGTAATGAAAAATCGATGCAAATAAAAAGAAAAACGTTGTAATTCTGCATAATTACTTGTTATGGACGTAATTTTTGTATTGATTAAGTATTAAAAAGTTTTTTTTATTTATATATGAATATATGTGGTGAAAAAAAAATCGCATACGATATATGTAATTAAACGGTTTAATTATGTATAACGTTCATTTTATTATAATACAATATATATATATATATATATATATATATATATATATATATATATATATAATAGTTACGGTTGATGTAATAATAGATTTTATGAATGAAAATATGTATATTATTATTATTATTGTTTAAATTTATAAAACGACAATCATAATATTCATTCTTATTGTAGACGTTTATAATTAAAATTTACAGTTATTTTCTAATATCGAAATTAAAAATTTTGCTACATTTTACGAGCTTTTAATATTCATTATAATAATTTAAAAATCGTATAATTTATATTTTGATCATTTTGAACGTTTGTACAAATATACAATTAAAATTTATTATATTTTTTTTAACTTCGAAGTTAACTCTTTATGCACACAAAAAAAATTAAAATGCCAAAACGTGAACTTTATACATTTAATACTAATTAAATAAATTTGTTTTGATATTTATAGCGTTTTAGCTTTTATTATTTTTTAATTTAACACTTATATATATATATATATATATATATATATATATATATATATATATATATATATATATATATATATATATAACAATTCACATTAAATCACATATTATATACGCACTATAATAATTATAATATATAATAAAATATATATTAATATATTTTATATATTATTTTATTTTATTTTTTCCACGCCTATGTATAATATACAAGTGATTTGAACGCGTCGGGTAAGCGCGAAACCCGCGACGCAAGACGAACGACTGACAAAGAACTTGAACTTCCACTACTTTCTTTCGACGACAGCGATTCTCAACACTTTCAAATTGTTCTCAAACGTGTGACACATTCACGAAAATTTCACCGTATCGTTGGAAAAAAAATATGTTTTTTTTTTGTTCAAGATTAATAAAATAAAACGAAAAAAAGAAAATGATCGAGAGAACGGTTTTTTCGCGTATTCGAATCCTTTCATAATTATGATCGTTATGAAAATGCAGCGGCATGACGAATTATGCAAATCGGATATAAAAATATTTTTGATTATATTTAACATATACTGAGCGTTTTTCGTGAAAATTGAATTTTATTATTATTATTATTTAAAGAAATTGAAATCGACATTATATTTATAATTATTAATATAAAATAATAAAAAAATAATTAATTAATTAAATCGAATAAAACATGTTGAAATAATAATTTTATTATGCATATATGTTGAATGAAATTGTATTGAAGTATAATATATATATATATATATATATATATATATATATATATATATATATATATATATATATATATATATTAATAAATTTATACATCTGATCTAAATATTTTACATTCAATTTCATAGCATAATTTGATTTCATAATGAAAAAAATCATTGGATGTTTCAAATAAAAATATAGATTTAATTTAAAGTGTCTATTATTTATAAAATAATAAACAGTAATATATATATATAAAATTTTTATAAGGAATATTATAAAAAAATGTATTTTTTCATGAAAATTTGGTAAATAATAGAGTCAATCAATCTTAATATTAAAATAAAACCATAATATACAATAATTATTAATTTTATTCATAAATCATATAATTGACGAATAATATATAAACAAAATTATGTTATTAAAGTAATTACAACCTGTTCAGCTTTCATGTAGGTAAATGAACTTAATCATAAATATATTTTTTATATATGATTATTTTTGAATTATTTATGTTATATATATATATATATATATATATATATATATATATATATATATATACATATATATATATATATATATTCAAGAATATAACATTCTTCAATATGATAAATATATTATATAAAGTGCATAATTTAATTTAATATATTATATTTATATTTATCATTGTGCCGTTAATTGTCCAGAACGTTGTTTCGAAGGCGAACTGTTAGTTTGAAGTATCTGCATGCATGATCACGATGACCAATCTTCGGTGAGAGGATCCAAATATGACATCACTGAGTGCAAAGAAAGTACTCGGACGATAAAAGCGGGTCAGGTGTCCTAGTAATATTATATACGTTTGTTATATATATATATATATATATATATATATATATATATATATATATATATATATATATATATTCGCTCAATATACTTTTCTACTTGTTTTTGTTTCTGACTGTTGTGTGTGTGTGTGTGTGTGTGTGTGCTTTTTGTTGTTGCTTTACGGTAAAATGACTAATGTAATTCCGCGTTATTGTCGGCTTATGTATAGAAACTCTCGTTTCGAGTCGGTCGTTTTAATTTAATTATATATATATATATATATATATATGTGTGTGTGTGTGTGTGTGTGTGTGTGTGTGTGTATACTAGACCATTACGAAAGGTGATAAACTAGTGCAGCATAGAAATTAGACGTGAAAACGTCGTATATTTTTATTTAAAATATAATCAATCTTTTGTCTGTCGATTGACAATGTTTATTGACTAATTTTGTTAATATATAATTGAAAAAAAATGAAATTGAAAATTTTGGGACATTACAATAAATATATGAGTATTAAATAAGAAATAAGACAATTCAATAATTAATTTAAAATGATTTAAAAAAAATATAAAAATTGATGTAGATAGAAATTCATTTAATAAACGTGATCTATTGTAGTGATTTAATTGAAAAAAAAAATTGTTGAATAGAATGAAGTGAATAAAATATTGTATCGTTTCTAAAACAGCAAAGTATTAATGTTATTAATTAATAGTTATAAATATTATTAATTACGAATTTTCATATGAAAAAGTGTTCACATCGTTTACAAAACATGTACGAGAATTTATATAAAATAAATAATTATTAAATAGTTCCAATTTGTTTGTTTGTTTGTTTTTTTTTTGCTGCATGACAAACGGTAATTTAAAACGTTCGACTGGTATAAAATGAAACGGGCAAAGTATTGTGGTGTAATTTCGAATGGCGAAAGGACTATCTCGGTCGCGAGGAATAAATAACTAAGGAATAATGAGAAAAGTTTTTATAGCACTATTAAAACGAAAAATTTGCAGTACATAATATAAAACTTCAAAGGGATATGAGTGTGTGTGTGTGTGTAAAAGGGTTGTGTTGACGTATTCGATTTTCGATAACGTTAAATTTCGAATTTAATAACTCATAAACGTGACGTTTTATTATATTTAGTACAGTACGGTTTTTTTTTGTGAAATTAAATTGATTTGTGTATATTTTTTTTTATAATATATTTAATACTGAATTTATTTTGCATATTTTAATTGAAAGTTGCGATTATTCATTATAAATATATTTTATTACTTCGTTTAATATATATTAATATTTAATTATATATATATATATATATATATATATATATATATATATTATATTTAAATAAATTAATAGTTTCTTTATTTATATATCTTCCAATTTAAATCGACAGTTTTTAAAATAACATGCTTACGAATTAACACGTTACGAGACGCGTTCGCTTGTCCATAGTTTATATTAAATATATAAACTATGGACAAATATATATACCATTACACTATTTTATGGAAAAAAAAATACAAAACAAAAAAAAAACGACAAATAACAAATAAACCGTAAAAATAGGCCGCCGTTCTAAAATGTAAAATTAAATCGATCGAATAAAATACAAAAAAGATGGCTGTCGATTTTGAGACCATTGTTTACATTTACTGATCTGCTGATATAAAAATGTTTGGATACATATATATATATATATATATATATATATATATATATATATATAACGTAGTTCGATTTTCGTGTTTCCCGGAAATTTCTTTTGTCGGTTTAACGATTTTTCCGGTATCGCATCCTATTTTTCTTATTTTTCCTGATATATATATATATATATATATATATATGTATGTGTGTGTGTGTGTGTTTCATTTTTATTTCCCCATCAAATCTAAATCTAATCGAAATGATTGATCGGTTGTTCTGTCGTCGTTTTTGCGTGTTACAAATGGAAACGACGCATTTCCACTATTCTGTTAGTTCTTATTGTGTTTATGGTTCTTTGATCTGAACGGTTAAAAGTTATGGTTAAAATTCTTCAGATTTTTATCGAATCACCGTTATTATTATACGATGTCTGTGCTCGACTATTCGTGAAGACGTTTCGCCATTGAGAAAACGTTTTTAGCTTTTTATGTATGATATATGTATGTATATATATATATATATATATATATATATATATATATATATATATATATATATATATATATATATATATATATATATTATTTAAGTCAAACTGTCAATCCGATGAACGCAAATAATGCGTTGATTATCTTTAAATAAAGAAAACGATATATAAAATAATAATAAATTATATCATTTTTCAATATATATATATTTAAAGTCGTGACCTTTTAATATCACAGTTTTATTTTGATTTATTTTTAAGAAAATTAATACAACAATTATCTATTATTTTATTTTTAAAATTATATAATAAATATAACGAATAAAAAAATGTGGCTTTAATTTAAAAATTCATATATATATATATATATATATATATATATATATATATATATATATATATATATTGTATAGTCGTTTTAATAAATATTATATATCAACGTACTAATAAAGTTATCAGCGATTATTGATCATTTTAAAATTTTAATTATTATATGATGAAACTTGTTTAATTCTATAAAATACGCATTTAAAATAAATAACAGTATAACATCAACAATTTATTCAACCGTTTGCAATTAAAATCAAGCTTTAATCTTTTCTTGTTTTTCACATTATATATATATATATATATATATATATATATATATATATATATATATATATAAATAAATATAAATATATATATATATATATATATATATATATATATATATATATATATATATATATAAATAAATATATATATATATATATATATATATATATATATATATATATATATATGTATATATTAAAATGATATAATAAATTCTATAAATGTATATATTAATATTTTTTTTTTAATTTCCAGTACTTTTTAAAAATATAATATGTAGTATTTTTATAGGATCAATATATTTTCAGTGTTAAATGGCAATAGTTATATTAAAAATTAGTAGAAAAATTGCGTATAAACACACACTTAAATATACATATATATATATATATATATATATATACGTGTGAGTGTGTCTGTGTGTAAAAATATGCCTTGGTTAGTTCTTTGGACAAAACAGTATGACCCAGTTTCATTTCGTATTTGCATCGTAAACAGTTTTTCTTATCAACGAGCGTTGAATGTTCTTCGAAAACCGACCGAACGGGATTTGCATACCCGTAAACATTTAATAAATTCAACATTATAGCCATATTCTATATAATAATAACAATAAAATAATATAAATAATAATAGCAAAAAAAAAAAACAGTGCCCGCGATTATTTTTTTTCCGGTTCAATTCCTTTTAATCGCTAGAGAAGGATTATTGCGATACAAGTACGGCCATTTTTTTTTTAATAATTCGTTTTCTGTATAATAATAATGATAATTTTATAAATAGCTAATAATAATCATTAATATATAAATCTAGGGCACTGGAAAGTTTGAAGTGTTTCAATTGTCTGCGATATTGAATAATGTTGAAAATGACAGTTTAAGATTGATAAGGTTTAACTATAATTTAAAAAATAATATCTAATTAAATTCTATTTTCAATTTTTAATCGTTATATATTATATATAAAAAAAAGCTTTTTTTTAAATTTATTTTCAGTGATCAAACTGAGAATCGTTGATTTAATTAACGTTAATACATATATATATATATATATATATATATATATATATATATATATATATATATATATATATATATATATATATATATATAAATGTGTGTCAGTTGAATGTATTAATTTTCACTTTCGTATATACATATATATATATATATATATAAATATAAATAGGAAGGATTTTCTTAAATTTTCTATCATAAATCATATATTTTTCTCGTTTATAAATCATTATTGTAAAAATATATAAGCGGCCTTATAAAAGAAGTCGTAGAGAATTATCGTCAATTAAAATATTAATTACACAAATAGAAATTTTTTAGGAGAATTTGTCAATTATTTATTCTCTTAATTTTTCTACATCGAACAATATATAATTTACAAATTGACCTAAATTTTTTACTCATTACGATTTCTAACATTACATAAAGTATCATTTGATATATATATATATATATATATATATTTAAAGAAATTTATTTTATATAATTTTTATAAACAATCTTAGTTACGAGAACGTTTAGTACAAGTGAAGTATTGTCGATTTTTTTTTAGGCACTCGCTTTTATTATGAATAGGATTTTTTTTTTTTGATATATAAAATGTTGAAAAAAGCCGGTGAAACTGAACGAATGATGAAGGTCGAGGTCAAGGAGAACGTGTGAAAATCGTCTAAAATTTGTGACATACAGTGCAGAAACGAAAGCGTGGGATGCGAATTACGCGCTCTTTTCGTCGCGCAAGAGAAATTTTTGAAAATATTGTAATAAAATATGAGAAATCCACGCGAATTTGCATTGTTGTATAGAAAACAAAGGGCAATTTTCTAAATTTTACATGTTAAAGTATCTTTTTTTGAGCGTATTTTTAAATATCGTTCCAAATATTGCGAATGTGACGTCATCTTGTTTCATTACCGCGAAATGATTCTATTGTATATTAAAGAATTGTATATATATATATATATATATATATATATATATATATATATATATATATATATATATATATATATTAAATATTAATTCATTTTTTTTTCAAAAAAAATGAATTAATATTTAAAAATCAATTCTAGTATTTTTTTTAAGTGGGAAAGAGAATAAGATAAATTAATATATTGGGAAACGCTGGTTAAAATAATAATTAAAAATAAAAGTTAACTGTGTAAATTAAGGACTTTTAATCATTTTTAGAATTCACATTATTTTAATTAAAAATACAAGAGTATCAATATATGATAATAATTGAATAGAAAAAACAAGTAATTTTATAAGATATTTCACTAAAAAGTAAAGTCTATATTATTTTTATAATTTCATAAAAAAAAATCCGGTGAACGAAACAATAAAAAGAAATAACAACAATGATTATAGAAAGTTTACGAAATAATTATATTTTCTTTAGACACACCGACTTCATATATCATTATTATTGGGCCCATCGTATATAAATAAATACAAATAATTACCGTACTATTTTACGGTTACTTTCACATACATATATATTATAGTGTATTTAATATTTTATGAAAAGATATATATATATATATATATATATATATATATATATATATATATATATTTGCATTAAATAATACAGAACAATAATTAAATAAACTTACATACACACACACACACATATATATATAGCGCACAGTTGTGGTATCGCACATATTCATTTATTCGCAAGTAAATGATTATGTACGAATCAAGATATTATTTTTCATATTATTCACTTTGAAAATACTGAGAAATTTTAAAAGAGATTATTTCATCAATAATTTAATAATTTATGTATGAAATTGATTTTTATTATTTCTTTCCAAACTTCAGATAAATTTTATTGTAATTAACTAAAATTTTATTGTAATATCGATGATAGTAATAATTATATATAATTTTTAATCATAATAATGTAAAAAGTCACAAAGATATATTGCTTTTGCAATAAAAAATATCAGTTTCACTTATTAAATTAAACTATTTTCCTTTGTCTCTAAAATTTCGTTATATTTATATATGACTTATATATTTTTTTGAAATTTTAAATAGAAAATTTAAAAAAAAAATCTATTTGTCAGTATAAAATACTTGTGTTTATTTTTGTTTATAAATGAATGCATCACATCTATAAGATCTAAAGATAATTTATAAATTTATAAATAATGTTCTTTAAATAATTGATTACGAATTGATAGTACATCAAATAATCTGTTTGATATCTCAAAGGCGATTCGAGATCAAATACTTTTTAAAGACGTTAACGTCTTCAATTAGTATTTAAATTTGTAAAGTACTTTATAAACTTGCGTTATGTAGTTGCTTAGCTATGTCGAAAGGATTCCGAAATCGCAACTTTTTACAATTATTTATATTCATAATAAATCCAAAAAAATATAAAATCTTTAATATGAATTAATTTGAATGAAAAAAATTCGAATTGAAATAAAAAATATATACTCATTACTAAATTGTAAAATTTTATGATAAATTATTCGTTTTTTTTCGTCGTATTTTATTAATCAATTAAAGAATTAAAAATATTTGAAAATGAATTTTGAATCGTATAAGGATGTATTTGATTTATAAATATATTTATATATATATATAAAGAATGTGGAATTAATAAAAATATATAAAAGAATTAAATTGAGAATATAATATAAAAATATCAAATAGAATAATCATCTTTATAATAATTAGTTTTAGAATTTTTTAAATAATATTTGAATTTAGAGTTGGTTTTATATTCTAATATTTTTTTTTATTAAAATAATATTTTTTTTTTTAAATTTCAAAACAATTTAATACATTCTATGACAACTCAATTCATATGCGCTTTAGCATTAAATATTCATATACTGAATCCAGTTTATTAATATTTATATATATATATATATATATATATATATATATATATATATATATATATATTCATCGTCTTTTTTTTGCATATGAAATAAATTTAATTAATACAAAACGAGAATACGAAAGTCGAAGACGTCTTACGTGTCATAATATATAAATATATCGGTCATTTCACTTTTGTTCATCGTCACGGTTTCAAGGCAGCATTAAGGTCGAATCTGGTGGTCGAGGCCCCGGGGGCTAATTTTCGTCGAGGCCTAGATCACATGCGGCTCGATTCGTGCATCTATCGTACAATTTCGAATTTTCGCCATCGGTGTACAGTGATCGCGATCACTGTGACCTGTCGCCGATCGTTCATCGCGTCGAGAAAAACGAAAAGAACCAGATTCGCGAGGAGCCGAAACGGCTTCCGAGTTTCGCTCTCACTACGTTAAACGAGGTCGTACACTAAATTCGACACACTAAATCGTCTTATCTTTAAGGCTATCGTTACACTGATGATCGTTATTTATATTTAAAAAAATATATATTTATTTTAAATGTGGCGAAATTAAAAATTTCCAATGTAATATAGTCGAATCTCATTAATATAATATCATTATGTCATATTAACTAGACTTAATTAAAACATAGAAATGAGGAATAATAGATATGTTATATTATTCAGACTTTCACGGGATGTTCCTTTTTTAGGAAAAAATACAAAATATTCAATATAGTTTAAAATTTGTACCAATATATTAGATATATTTATCAATATAACAACGAAAAAATCGTATCAATCTTTCTTATATAACCTGCAAAATTTCACAATTTCTTTTAATTTTTAAATATGTTACGGAAAAAATAACACTTTAATTATGCCCCAACCTAAATATTTGCCAGACATGACTCCGTGTGACTTTTATTTGTTCCTAATAATAACATGTAACTTGAAGGTTCATCTTTTTTTAAATATAGATAAGATTAATGTGTACCGCTGATAAAATTCAAAACCATTCTATTGATCGAGTTCCGGAAGTATTTTGGTATTGAAAGATGTATTGATATAGGTATAACAATATATGGTATAATAGGGACTATTTTGAAAGCGATAACATCAATATTGATATAGATGACTAAATAAAATTCTTTACAAATTTTTTAAATTCAAAAATTGTGAATTTTTGGCATAATAATGCTACAACCTCTATATTCATCAGAGATGGCCCCTTGTATTATATATAATAAAGGTTACCTTAAAGGGCCGTTATTTTATAAGCATAAATAAGATTAAAATGTATTTCTAAAAGACTTTAAAACTGTCCAAATGATCGAGTTTCAGAAATATTTTGAAAATAGACGACATTGACGTAGACAAATAAATAAAATTCTATTACTTTTTAACTACTATATGTACATATCAATATATATATATATATATATATATATATATATATTTCAATAAAGATAAAATTAATTTTGACCGCTGAAAACTATTGTCGAAGCAAGGCGTCTCTCGTAGTGCGTCGCAGTTGTATTGTTTTATTATTATTACCGTTTCAGGACAATGTACGATGTTTTTGCTGAAACATTTTTGCATATAAATTGAACAGAACTGAAACGGGCGCACGTACAATTGACTGGCGCGTGCGCGCACTCGAGAGAACACTAATTGAACAATTTATCATTCGTTTTCAGACGAGTTCGTTTTCAGCTGAAAAACGAATGATGAATAAAATAATATATATATATATATATATATATATATATATATATATATATATATATATATATATATACATATATTATGTCAACGAAACGAATAGTAATATTATGAAAATTTGTCAATATATATAATTAATTATAATAATATTAATCAATTATTTTGTTATTAATTTAAATATTTTTTTTGATATAATATGTATGGTATGTAATGTTATTTGTTTATTAAATGTAAAAAATAACGTTTCATTATGTTATATAAAATAATGTCCATACTTCAATTCCCAATTGATTAAATGAATGGTTAAAACATGAAAGATGATGAAACTCAAAGTAATAACCATTACATAAAAATGTAGACGGGGAGAATGTATTAAAATAATTGAAACATTTTTGAAATGTTTATATATATATATATATATATATATATATATATATAATATATATATATGTAGTTTGAAAAGCACCGATCACAAGCACCTTTTAACCTTTTCAACGCGCAGGTTTTCAGTAACTGCTATGCGCAGTTCTTGAAGTCTCTCCGTTTGCCTTCTTTCAAATGGAGTTTGCACTGGTTTTTTTTTCAGCCCTCTCCCCCCCCCCATCCTTATTGAATATATTCGTATATTGCGAAATATGGGTTTGTAAATCGAGTAATCCGACTGGTTTCTCCGTTCGATCGTTTCACGTGCTGAAATCTCTATTTCAATACGAGAATCGGTTCGTTTTTCTGAATTTGAAACGGCTGAAAAGTCTTTTCGTTTCGATTCGATTGTATGAAAACGTCTCGTGTACTGTTTATTCAATTTTCAATGCATTTTATAAAACGTTTAGTGGATAATAATATGACATGTCAAGTATATGCTGATTAGTATCGACGTTAGATGGCGTTGCGGTGTCATTATCGATATTTATAATTGCGATTAAGTACTAGTTATCTATAATTAGGTTACAATATATTGAATTAGCTTGTCATTGCTACTTTCCAAACTGGTATAAAATACTTCTAGGTTTATCGTTGATTTCTTCTATAACGAATTTTTCATTTTCACATTTTCCCTAACTATTCATAATATTTTACGTTTCAAAATATGTAAATATTTAATCTAAACTATTTGAATGTCTTTGATTTATAATTAAAATTTTATATTAATTATGGTTATTGAGTGATAAGTAATTTATCTAAATAATAAAAAAAATATTATTTATTATCAATTGATTTTAAATATCATAGAAATTAAATGACATTTTTATTTTATTTAATTAAATTAATTAACAATATTTCTTCATAATATAAATAGTTCAATATATAAAGAGTTGTAAATAATATTTGACTCAATTTAATTCTAAAAAGCTTTCTTTAATAATTTAAAAATAAAATTTGTATAGAAAATTGACGGTAAAAAAAAATAATAACACATAAAAAATAATTTAAAATAGTCACTAATTATGAAACACGAACTTAATTTAATTATATTTGTATATAGTTAAATATTATAATTAAAGACATATTTTTTCGATATTATTTATTGTATAGAATATAATTTTATTCTTCAGATATTTTTTTTAGTTAAGATATATGAATATTTTTGTTTTGAAAATGCAAATAACATATCTCAGTCTATTTTATATTAGACACATTTTAATTAAAATGTGCAAATGCATCTCAGAAGTAATTAGTTTATGAATTTACACATTTAATCAGTACGTGCTATAGGAGAAGATAGTTTACAAAATTTACAATTCTGTCAATGTTAATAATATTGCACTATGTTGATTTTAATTGTCAGAATTTCTACTGTCAACTGCACAATGTTCATAATTTAATAAAACGTTCTACGAATGATAAAACTTAATATAAATCTGCATATGAAATAATAATATTGTATAATTGAACAAAAATATAAACGCAAATATTACATACTAATATTTTATTCTCACAAAATCTTTCGAGAGAGTGACGCTTTAATTTTTCCGCAGTTTAACGAATTAAAAATCAAATTTATAATGCGACGCTTTTCACGCGAAAATACGCCTAGCGGAAAAATTACCAAATTCGGAAAATTTAAATTAACTCTTTCAATGTTACTAATCGTTCCGTTACGGGTTTTTTTTTTGTTATTATAATATTATTAGTTTGCTAGCAGATCGTAGTGCGGATTATTGTAATTTGATTATGTGAAAATTTTGCACGAGTTTTTCATAATGATATATTATTTAGAGAAAAAAATATTTACATCGTTGATTTCTAAATTAATATTTTTGTAATATAATTATTTTCAATAATGAAAAATATTTTGAGGTCGATCATGTTATAGTTTCTTTATATTTTTTAAAATATTTATGTATTTTTTCAATGAATAATTTATGTTATAATTAAAGAGTTGAAATGTGTAAAAAATATATGTATATTTAATATTGATTTTATGTCGATATTCAATAATCTCATTAAATATTTTTTTAATATAATATTTTGTATTATATTGTAAAGTAAATAATATACTATATATAAGTATGATATAAAATATTTTAACTACGAAATTTATAATTTTTACAATTATTAATATTGATAAAAAAAATTAATAAAATATAAAAATAGACTGAAATATCTCAACAATAAACTTTATAAAAGATGACTAAATAATTAATATTTGTATGGTAACAATATTTAAATATATTAAGATTCAGAGCGTTACTGAAAATTTCAACAAAAAAATATTATTATATATACATTAAAAATATTAAGCAATTAATAGTAAAATATCATATATTAAATCTAACGTAAAAAATCGTAAATTAACATTTAAATAAATAAAATTTAAGTTATTTTTTTTATAAATTGTGCGTTCATAAATATTATTATTAATAATTTTATTTTATTACCAATATAATATTGTATGTAATAATCCAGTTAATTTAATATTAGAGTTTATAAATTCATCGTTCGTAATGTTTCTATAATATTTTTATTACCAAAGATTAGTTATATAATATAATTCCCAGTTTATAACCGCGGATACAAACAATTTACTAATTTCATCATAAAATATGCACGCACGGGAACACGGTCACAGTGAATGTAACTTTCGGCGGTTGCCAACTTTTGAATTAACTATTAGAAAATTAAAAAAAAATACTATATAATATTATATATTAGTTTAAATTTTGAAATGATTCATTAATCAAAATTTTTATACAAATTTCGTCTATAAAGTATTATAAAATAAATTTTGAATTTGATTAATTATTTTTCTAATATATTTTCTAGAACGCCATATATATATATATATATATATATATATATATATATATATATATATATATATATACAATATTAATGATCAACATATAAATTTATACATTTCATACGTACTTTAATATAATTATATTAAAATATCTCATACATAACGGTAACTAGATAGATGTGTATGCGGTAAACAAAAAAAAAATAGTCGTTTATTTTTTTTAACTATTCAGACATTATAAACTAAAAGACTGTAACTGACGTGTCCCTAATAGCTTTGAATTTAAAAATCTCAGATGCAATTGGACATAATTACACGGAAAGTACTCTGAAATAAATTCAATCAGTATGAAATATTCTCAAATATTTTTTAAAAAATACGGATAATGCTCTTTTTATTATGAAAAAATGTTTCAAAATATATATTTTTTTATTATTATTTAAGACGAAAACGTTATATATTATATTATGTATGTTACAAACGTATGTCACAATGTCCTTATTGAATATTTATTTGGGTTACTGGGTATCGCGCATGTGACATACTAATTTGATCAAATGGTTACATTTTAATGCAATTAGCATGGAATTCAGGTTTTCTTTATGCGATACTAATAATTAAACATAGAAAATTGGCCGAAATAATTACATATTACATGATTAGCGCTTAAATTGTAACTAATTAGAGGTGTTTATTTATATTTGTCAATATATCCATATGTTAAATTATGATATTTTTTAAATACATAGAATTATTTCATATATTTTAATTTTAAAATATGTACAAAAATTATATTTTAAATTAAATCGATTATTATTATAATAATGATTTTTATTATAAATTCATTAACTTTCATTGAGTTGCTTAAAATGCGATTGTTTAACGTTGTTCCATTATAATATTATAATTATCAAGTTCAATTTGAAATATAACAAAAATGACTTTGGAAAATTTTCAGAATGAAATATTTCATATAGGTTTAGTGTAGGGCTGGAGACTCGATATTGTTAAAAAAAATAAAATAATGTTTAATATTTCATTAAAAAAAGATATGAAATTTATAAAATTGTTGCGCCACTGTTTTATTTAATTTATTATAATTATATAGTTTGTGTATGAAATGTATACAATCGAGTCCGGTTAATGTGACAGCATTCTTTAATTTCTAAATTATGTTTTACTAAAGTCTGGTTAACATGACAACACTTAATACTAATTGATGTCACGTTGACTATATATATATATATATATATATATATAAAAGATCAGTTTCTCCGGTTGTTATCAATAGTTGCAATTGATTTATTGAAAGAAATGTCGTATTTAAAATCAGCGAGTTCGATTCCCGATATATAATAAAATATTCAAATATTCACACACACACACACACACACACACACGCACGCACACACACACAAAAACGATAAATATATTCGCTTATGTGCCGAAAATAAAATTGATCGTCTCGTTATTATTTAAAGACGATCGTAAAGTGGAAAAATAAAAGCGAAATTTATGCGCGAGCCCACTTTTTACTTGGTTTATTAAACCGTAGCTATTTTATGCACGACAATACACGTAAAAATAGTTACGTTGTGTTTTTACGCGCCATACTTGAATATTTGAAAAATTTACGTACGCGCATAGATAGTACTAGATAGGCACGTAAAGAAAAATGTATAATGAAATAATAATAGTACGACCGTTGAGGGGGTTAGTTCTAGTTGGGGGTGGGAGGGTTGTTGTACGAGGTGGCGCGGGCGTTGGAGGGTTGATATCAATCGATATGTGAGATGCTGCAGTTTGAAGAACACTGACGTCATACGGGGAAAATTGTCAAAAGGGAGGCTTTTTTTCTTGTGTATTTTTTTCGCGCATTTTCCGAAGTTCGAATCGCATTCGAGTATCCAAAGTTGCGTCAGTATATTCGGATTTCAGTAACGATATATATATATATATATATATATATATATATATATATATATATATATATATATATCGTTAAAGTGAATATAAGTGCTAAAGTGTATATTAATAATATTAAACTATGAAAAAATATTTTTATTTAGTAAAACAATAATAAGATGAATAAATAAAAAATGGATAATAAATTATTAAAGCGCTTATTAAAATTTTGTAAAAAAAAATGATATTTATAATTATTTATACGAGTTTTCCCTTATAGTAAATTTTCCACTTTGAACAATCTCTAGACGTTCGGATGAAATTTCAAACTCGACTTTTCCAACGCGACAAAAGAAGAAACCGATGACAAACTTTCAGTTCACATTATATAATTTCGCCGGTAACTTTCTCGAAAAGGAGTGAAAAACAAAAAAAAAATACACAAAATAAAAAATGAAAGAAAATAAACGGGGAAGAAACCGTGATGTCTGTCTTTGGTTTTCGCATTTCTTATTTAAAGAATGGAAAACTTAAAATAGGCTGAAAAAAAAAGTTTTTCAGCTGATGAAAGTTTGCCTCTAGAAACTGTGACGAATTTGTAACGTCCGAAGACAGTTTTATATCCAGATAAATAATGAAACAACGCCTGTTTAGATAATTAAAAAAAATGGCGACTTTTAATTAAAAATTAATTAATATTTTTATAATGTAATTTCTCATATATATTATATCGAATCTATATTTTTATAATCATAAAGTATTTCAAATTTGATATACGAATTTATTATAAAGAGACATCATAAAAAATATGTAAATAACTATTCGGCTTTAATAAGTCGATTTCTTTTTATAATATACATAAAAATTATATACTAGAATTATTCATGGAATCAAATTAACGATAAGAATATTTTAATATAAATATGAACCCTTATTAAATTTAAATATAAGATTAACATTCGAGTTTGTGGTTTATTAAGGTTTATTTATTTCTGATCACGTATCACGTTTTATGTACTATTTTTTTTTCGTAGCGCAATAATTTTAATAATTCATGAATAGAAAGCTGCAACCCGATAGAATATTTTTATATATTTATTTATTGCGCAAGATTTTAAAAATGAATGTGTAAATTTCAAATAATGTGTATTAAATTAGTGATTGTTTATAAAAGAAAAATTAAGATTACATTGATAAAAAAACAATATATATATATATATATATATATATATATATATATATATATATATATATATATGATATAGTAATTATGTGAAAAAATAATACAAATTAGGATTTCTCAAATGACTTGCAGAAACACAGATTGAGAATCATCGCACTAAATATCCGTAAAAACGAAAGAATCCGAAGAGTAGAATGAAAAACCGAAGGACGTCTGGGAAAAGCAAAAAGAAAATTTACGACTGAAAATGTTTAAGGCCGTAATACAGTCTGCAATATTTATTACGGCGAAGCGCACTTAATTAGGGTTTAATTCCCATTTCACTGGTTGCGTTTCTTTTTTCGCAAGTTTTATATTAATTTATATATATATATATATATATATATATATATATATATATATATATATATATTATGGCGGATAAGAAAATTTTGAAATAAGCGTTTTCGCGCTACAGTTGGTCATCCTGTCGAATGACGTTCGAGATCCTGACGTATGCCATCTATCTTGTCGCGGACACAGTTATTTATACGTTTGTCATTGAGAGGAACAAAGATGGCAGAGCGTTATATTACAGTTTATGCGCGTCTAAACGAGATATAAAATAAATTTCAGACGTTATCAACTCTTTTTCACTACGTTTATGCACGTTAAAATAATGGTCAACATATCATTTATATATATATATATATATATATATATATATATATATATATATATATATATATATATATTATACACAATATTTTTAAATATAAATCATATCTTTTATTGATCAATTTAAACTTTTAAATAATATTTTTAATATGTAAAATATTTTATATTTTGTATATAATAAAAAAAATAAATTAAAATAATTATTATATTATTAATATATATATATATATATATATATATATATATATGATGCAAATCTTCAAAAAAAAGTTGACAACCTCTGGCCAATAAGATCGGTGTGTACGTATATTTTTGTATGTTTGCGCGCGCTTCTCGGTCGATAGAACTCTACTATGATCAAAATTTATTGTCTGTGTGTAGACAAGAATGTGTATGTACACAATACACGCAAACATTTATGTAATATAAATTTGAATGTATTGTGCGCATATATACTCGCGATATATTTGTACAATTGTGTTTATATGGTGTGCAATTAGAGTGTCAAGAATATAAGTGCATATCTTTTATAGTAATACTTAACTCCGTCATTAAATTTGCTCGATTTTGACAAAATATCAGATTTATTTTATTATCAGTTATAATTTTGATTTTTAAATGTTTTTTTTTCTAAATACGGTCAGTTCTCGATTTACGACGGGGTTCGATTCCGCAATTTCAGACATAAGCCGAATTTCATATAAAAATAAATAATATAATTTAATAGATGTGTTTATGTTAGATAGTATGGTTATTATTTATGATTTTTAATTGGTTAAGTAAATAACGACATACGTAAATAAATATTTATTATTGTTGTGGTTTATGATTATCATCTGAGCAATCGATTAAATCAATCGACAAAAGCATACAAAATTATCATATATTAGATGTTTCATATATGTGATAAAAATTATTAAAAAAATGATACACTAAAAAATTCGAACTGTCATAAGTCGAAATGGTTGTAATTCGAGAACTGACCGTGATATTTTGTATTTTATATGTAATAGAATATATTAAATATATAATATATACGAAAAAAAAATATCGATTAAATTGAATAAAAAAAATAATAATTTAGAGATATATATTAAAAAATTTTATTTGAAACATTTTTTTTTTTTTTGAAACTAGTCACGTTTTATGCACGTACATCGTCGCGTTATAGTCGTTTTCGCGCGAGAGCATAGTCGTATTCTGGCGTGTTAGGCGCCGGCGCCGCGTCAGTTGGTCTCCGTCTGCCGTTGACGGTTGGCGGAAGTCGCGCATATTTCGCGTCTGCGCACGCGTACTGTTCATTTCCGGCGCGCGAAAAACACTCGCATTCAAAACGTTATGTGAATCCGCGCGCGTTTTACATCGCACATATATATATATATATATGTGTGTGCGAATTAAATTAAAAATACGACATTTTTAAAGTGACAAATGTACGCGTAAAAAAATATTTATATATATATATATATATATATATATATATATATATATATATTGTGCATTGATTCGCACTCTCTTTCAACTGAACATATTCACTGTAAGTATATATATTCTATACAATTTAAATTTTAAAATTATTGTATATATATATATATATATATATATATATATATATATATATAATATTTTTAGTACTACGATGGTAGTATTACAATAATTGCATCATTATTGTTATCACTTATGGCAATGTAACCCATGTGGTAACTCGTAATGATCGTACGATTAGTACGTCACAGGTTGAACGTATTCCCAAAGCGTCATTTCAATATAAACAGTTTGAAATTAAACTTGTATATAAATTACATAGTAAATAAATATTTTATAATTAAATATGGTATTACAGATTTGAACATTCAAAAGTAAAAAAATCGTACTTAGAAACTGAAACTAAAAATATAAATCTATTATATATATATATATATATATATATATATATATATATATATATATATATATATATATATATATATATATATTACTCATCAAATATGAAGAAATATTGGAGAAAGTTAAGGTTTATAAATTAAACGAATAGAAATCAAAACTATCTTAACTAACTTTTTTTTCAATTTTATTTATAATATTGTCGTTAATATACTGTTAAATACGATAATAATTTACTCGTTAGATTATTATTTATATAATTTATTAAGTATATGTATTTTATTAAATGAACATTTTATCTTCCGACGGTACTTAGAAGATGTACACAAATAGAGTTCTTTAAATTATTTTAAAAATACTTATTCTAAAGATACTTATACTTATACTTATTAAAAATACTTATTCTATAAAAAATTACTAAAGTAATTTTTTTCAACCTAATTGTGATTAATGTATTTATATAGTTTTTTATATATACTTAATGTCATAGTTTTGGGTGTAAACTATAATTTTGATAATTTAAAATCCCCGCAATAAAATGTTATTGATAAAAATAAATTTTAGGACAAACCGTCAATGTTATCATTATTATTTATTATTTCAATGTATTTTGTATTTAATATTTTTAATAAAAGACATTTGAACAATTCAATATGAATGTATTTACTTATTATAAATAATTTATATATTATATTATGTAATTATAACTGTATTTAAATATTGTTAAAATTTGATATGTAAAAATCGTTATAAATATTGAAAGCTATTTCAAAAATTTTATTTTTCAATGTGGATTAAACTTGTGAATATCGAACTTTTCTAAGATTTCTGAAAATTTCAGACGACATAGCAATAAAAAAAAAATCGAGTCACGATCGTAAAAACAGATCGAACGAGTGCGATTTCATTTTCTCCGTCCCTTATTTTCTAGTTTGAGACGTGAAAAGGGAGGTGAAAAAGGGCGCAAACGGGAGACATTCCGAGTAAAATTTCATTAAATTTTCATTAGGGACAAACGCCGCAGACATTCGCATTTGAGAATCCTCGATTAAAAGTAACTTTGCTTTTTAATTACGAAGAATTGCTAATGAAAAGATCAAAGCGCGATATCTCGTTATCAATGCATAATTGATCTAGAATTCGAAACGAATCCACTTTGAAAAATGTGAAAAAAAAATATATGCATAATATTATAATAATATTTTTTTTGCATCGAAACGAATGACCTACATATATTGAAATAGAAATGTTTTAAATGTATATTATTTAGAACTATAGTTATTATGCAAAAAGATAAAATTGATTAGAACGCAATGTGTTAATTACTAGAAACGTTTGTATTGTTCAATTAGAACGTATTCACAAATACTTTGATATATATTTATATATAGCACAATACTTTTTAATATATTTATAATTTTAATGAATATTAAAAATATCGCAAAATATAATAGTAAAATGATTGAAAACTTTTTTTTTTACTATTTAACGTTTATTAATGAAAACATGCAATTAGTATATTATATGTATGATATATTTTTTATGAATTGACTTTAATTTTCGTTTACTTCACGTTGAACAATTTATTTTATATACGAATTGAAATATATAAATTGCCCAAATTTGGAGGTAATATTATATATATATATATATATATATATATATATATATATATATATATATATATATATATATATATATATATATATGTGTGTGTGTGTGTGTTGTTATGTATGTCAAATACAAAATATATATTTTTCTTTTTGTTTTTCTTTCTTTCGCATTGCGACAAGTCGTTATCGCGAAATATTAACGAGTGTTTTCTTGGAAATATATATCTTAACATCGGTGTTTCCACGTGTTTTTCCATATCATTACAATAAATACATACTTGAATCCGTTATTTTTTTATTTATAAATCAACAATGTATTATATTGAAAAATATTTTTTATTAAAGTAAATTTTTCTAAATTTTATTGAAATTTATTGTGTAGAAACTTCGTCTATCTTTGATCTAATAAATAAATTCAACCTATATAATACTCTAGTAAGAATGTTAATATTTGTTAATTCATCTGTAATTTTTTTTAATAAAATTCAATTTGTATTTGAATAGAACAATTTCATTACATTTTAATTATGTTGTTTAAACAATTATACACTATATAGAAAATGTTTACATTTGAAGATGACGAAATAAATGATATTTTTCATTATTTCAGACGATAAGTGTTTTTTTTTTCGAAAGAGGTGTAATAAAATTACAAGTAATACGCTGTAACGACTTATTTCTAAGAAATGTATGATTACTCGCTTTACCATGATTTATTTCATATTGTATATAATTTGGAACGTTTGTACATATTACATATAATATATAATAATATATTTGTCTTTTTTTAATATTTTATCTATTGAATTCTATAGAAATGTTTTTAAATATTTTTTGCTAGTATATTTCAAATTATTAGTTAAAAACATCATTGTATATATAAATGTATCATCTTGTATATTTTTCTATTATTAAATTTCAAAAGTCACTTTTTCACATTCAAAATCAAATTTATATTTTTTGAATTCTTTTCTGGTGTATTAGATATTTGATTAAAATATTATAAATTGAATAAAAAGTTAGCGTTAAAAATTTAATATTTCAAATATTTTGATTTGGGTGAATTTGGTAAAAAAAACTAAATAATATATATAATACAGAGTACAAAATAAAAAAAAACATCTTATTTACTGGCGAATTTTTTTTATTTTATACCTATAATTATAAATGGGTTAATTATAATTGATAAAGAATTATAATTATATGTTTCTAATTCTGTTGAAGACACAAGTCTATAAAAAAATCAAATAAAATTGGTAGAAAGACCTGAAAGTAGTTATAGTTTTTTATTTATTATTTAATAATATTACATATTAAAAAAAGCTTTTGATTAATTAATATTTCATCACTAACATTAATGTAAATAAATGCCAATTTTTTAAATTCGTTTAATTTATAATATAGTACATCAATCAAAAGTTCATTTTCGACATTATCGCTAAAGATCTTCTAAATTATCAGGCGTCGCCAATTTAAATTTACAACGTAAAAAATATTAATATTATATATATTTATATATTTTTTGATAAAATATTTTTTTTCTTCAAACGGTCGACGATTTTTCATCGAATAATTTTTCACCATTCATAGCGACGACGATACTGAAAGAGCGACAAGAAGAGAAATGAAAAAAAAAACTTTTTATCCGTTAAACACAATATTGTAAAGGCGACGATGACGAAAAATGGTGGAAAATCGAGGGGAAAAAAATAGGGACGCCGGAAAAGCGGCGGCATCGGTGACGAACAAAAAAAAAAGGAAAAGAAATAAAATATAGGGCAGCTTTTGAGGAAACTCTCGAATGTCTTTTCGTCGATGGCTTTTGTGGCCAATCCATGGTGGCTTAATCTCATCTTTCCATCGGAAAATCGCTCGTTTTCACCATTTGTTCTTATCTCTCGCGCCATATACTTCATTGAAAACGATGCACACACCAATATATATGTTACCTTTAAAAAAATACAAAATAATAAAAAAATATATTATTATGTTTTTTTTTTGTTTTCATCTAAATAAAGATAATATAATATTAATTTAATTTATGTTATTAATATACAAGAATTCTATTTTAAATAAAGTAAAAAGATAAAACTATATTATACAAAAATTACCGTATATTATTATAATGTTGTATACGAATTACATACTAATTATTTTTTTCATTTCGGAAAATTATGTGCGTTGCATAATAAGGGTCGCTGTTTCGTTAAAAAAAATATGTATTCAAAATCATATATATATATATATATATATATATATATATATATATAATTCAACGCTTTAAATGGCAGAAAAAAATAATAACAATATGCGAAGCGAATTTGCGTGTTTTTTAGTCTATGGAAAATAGAGGAAAAAAATAACATGGAAAATTGAAAATGTAAATTTTTCCGACAATATATATATATATATATATATATATATTTATATATACATATAATATTCAGTTTAACATTTGTCATGTTGTTTCAAAACGTAAATAATTCTTGTTTTGTCCGATGTTTTTAGTTTACATTATTCAAAATCTATTTTAATGGATATTATTTTGTATATATTATATAATACACACACACACACACACACACACATATATATATATATATATATATATATATATATATTTTGAAAGTATCTAAAATTTGTGTTGTTTAGTTTCTCTACATTTATATGATATATATTTTACTGAATAAAATATCTTGTATTTGAACTTTTGCATATTATTTTCATTAGAATTCTTTATTTTTAAATTATATATTTCATTTATCAAGAAAAATTTGTATGGATTCTATTAATATTTTACATATATAATTCCGGATTTTAATGTAATATTATATAAAATACGTAATATTTTGTATAAATTTAACGACTCAATCTTTCAATAAAATAAATTAGTGTAAAGAGGTATTTATTGAATTCAATTAAATTACGTATTATAAAAAAAAATTATCATGTATCATCAATTTCGGCCTTATAGTAGTATATATTACAAATTGTGCCGAAAATAAATAAATAAATAAACTAAAAAGACTGTCATCGATCGCATCGTGACAATTTCTATCGGATACGAGTCACAAATTGAATTTGCTCGATCAAAGAAAATAATCAAACGTGGAAACTTTCGACGATTGCCCCGTTTGTATGGTGGACTTTTATTTTTTTTTTCTTCGCGTATGTTTCTTTCGACCGACGTATGAAGAATCCCAACTGAGGCAGAATCCTCGCCGGAATTCTTTGATTGGAACGCCTTCGTGCAAATAAAACGTTCGACACGTCGGTTCGAAACGGCGTAAGCGACGCGCGATTCGCCGCAAACGCGACACATTTCAAGCGACGATTCGCGGTCACGATGCGGTCCTATGAAAAATATTCACACCCTCTGTATAAAAAACAATTTAATTTTAATAAATCGTTATAAAAATGTATAATAAAAATGATAAATTCATTTTAATATTTTTTATTTAATTAATTAAAAAAATGTTGAAAAGCACTGTGTTTGAGGACGCATCCTGATAAAAATATAGATAACTAGTTATATGAGGAAAAATAAGGAAGAAGTAGAAAAATATCAAGATATTTATCCGACAGCAGTGGCAGCTCGTTTGTAGATAATTTGTATGATCTTTGACATTATCAAAATAAAAGCATCAAAAATACTGAAATATAATAAATATACTGAAAAATGACATTAATAAATTAAATATATGACAAATAAAACTGATTACAAATTTATTACAATTTTATATATGTATGTATAAATTTAAGAAATTCTTTAAAACTTTAAAAAAAATAATAGTTGATCGTTTAATTTTTATTGTAATAAAGTTTGTCATAAATTATTAATATAAACGTTAGAAATTCAGTAATAAAATATAATATGTGATTTTATCGTCGACTAAAATCTGAAATTATATTATATATATATATATATATATATATATATATATATATATATATATATATAGAATTATAAACTCGTATAAAATTTTCATAATTATTCATATTTTCATATAAACGTGCATTTTCAGAAAACGTGGAAAAGTGCACGATATTTTTCTGTACTCGTTTTTGCTACGACTATTAAAATAAATTTATATATATATATATATATATATATATATATATATATATAATGATCGTAATATTTTATGATAGCGGTAATCGTCTTACGGAGTCGTTTTTCCGCGATTTTTCCACGAGTGGAAAACGTTCACGAGTCACCTTTTGTGAACGAGCTTACTTTTTCTTTTTGATTTTTTTTCCTTACTCATAACCTCTCCATCGACGCTTCAAAAATTGGAAAATGTTGGCAGATTTTCCGTCGTCTTAAAAAATATGAAAAACTCCGTTAGAATTTATTACTCTTTATATATTATATATCTACATATATTAAATTTGTTTTTCAAAAAAATGCTATACTTTCCTTTCAAGAACGATTTGCTAAGAAATAATTTTCAAAAAGTAATATATTGACACTAATTGACTGTATTTTATAAATATATTAAATATATTTTTTATATTACATAACTTTAAGAAGTAGATATTTAAGGTAAACATCTAAGTCAATTATTATTTTCTATAGAAAGATCGTTTTAAATTGCAAATTATAAAAAAAACGTGTGATTTATTTTTAGATATAAATTTTTATTAATATTAAGAAATTTTTAAATTAAAAAAAAAAATATTTAATATAAATATAATTATATGATTATTATTTGAATTTAGTTTTTAGGTAGATAACTCAATAGAAAAAACCTTTATATATATTTTTTATCTATATAAATCAAAATAAATATTTAATAATTTTACTAAATATAAAGATATATTAAAATTTGATATATTAATTTAATTAAAATTTAAATTTAAAAAGAATATAACCTTCAAAAAATATTAGAAAAATTAAAAAGAATTGATAGTATATTATGTATCTTTTTTAATATAATATTTTTACACATTAAACAGTCTGTAATTATATTTTTATTTAACATATTGATTATAAAATATATAATGTATTTTTATATATATTTCCGAAATTAGATCGCAAATTTCGCATATATAAAATAAAATATCATACAAAATATGAGGATATATATTTTTTTAACATTCTGTATATACTGTGTTATCTCATATATATATATATATATATATACGGTCACAGAGAAAATGTTAAATAATATGTAAGTTTCTAGACGTAGGACATTTTGTATTTGGAAAATATGTCGCGTTTCAAATCCCCGTTGAATTATCCTACAGATCCGTTTCGGCTTATACTGAAAATGTGTCGTAATAACTCAGCCCACTACTAAAATAGCAACATACACACATAAATTATATATATATATATATATATATATATAATATTGTTGCTTTATATGGTCATAATATACATTGCGCATATTAATACTTTATATAAAGCAACGTCTAGACGCGACGACTTGTCATTTTATGACTTCGTTTGTTTTTTTCCGTCGAAAAGAATTGATTTTTTTTTCATATATAATATATAAAATATCGATCAATAATATGTTTATTTATAAATAGAATATTTTGATGAAAATATTTATAAAATGTATTTTTTTTTCATTTGAACTTGAAAATATCAATCTATTTGTCTTTTTTTTATATAGAGTCGTGTGACATCATTTTATCAATCAAAATATATTTATAAATTTTTATTATCATTAATATTTATATATAAAAAATATTCACACTATGTAAAAATAATAAATATTGCTTTATTAATATTTAGTCGCCATTTTGAAAAGTTTCGTAAACCGGGAAAAACGTTCAAAACGCGTTCGGAAAAACAATAATGCAATACCAAAGTTCTATTAATAATTTTATACGGTGCCGAGTTTATTGCATTGTAAATACGAGACAGCGTGCTCAAAGGGTGCATGTGTATACAAAATTTAATTTCGACGAAACGACAATAATTCTATAACACGTTGTAAAATATTACGGTAACATGGAAAGCGAATGTTCGAACGTCGACGATATTCTATATAATTTAATATTTGTCATGCGAAATTCAATATTGAGTTATTCGATATTGCATTTCATCTTCGACGAGGTTTTTTTCTTTTTTTTTTTTTGATTACATTCCAAATATAAATTTCAATATCGTTTTTTTTTTATCGCATATGTATCCTTTGTGTCATCCATGTTTTATGTCGACAAACGATAATGGCTATTTGCAATATTTTTGTTTGATTTAATAAAATCGTATTTGTTTTTCCGGAGATTATTTGTAATTTTTTCAGAATTTAATAATTTTCATATACGTGAAACGTTCTCAGTTGAAAGCATTATAAAGAAAAATAATAGTTTCCGTAATTATAATAATAAATATTGATATTTTCCGTAAGTAATTCTTTTACTGTAACATTTGCATATAATAATCATAAAAATAATACTTGATTGTAATAAACAATAAGTATTATAATAATTTTATTATATTTATGAATTTTGTTATCATTTAAAAAAGTCATTATTGAATTTTATATTAAGAAAAAATATTAAAGTTACAATAAATAATACGAACAAATTTTATTTTAATAATTAAACTTAAAATGTGAATATATTTAAAAAATATATATATTTTTAGTGAAAATGTACATGAAATCGTTGTCAGAATTAAAATAGATTATAAAATGAAAAATATTATATTTTTAGCTAAAAAATATATTTATTAATATTTTATATTCAAACTTTATACATATTAAAACTGTTACAATCTTATAGTAACAAACGTGTTTCCTTATCTTTTTATTATTTACATATATCATTATTGCAATTTTTATTTATATAAGTCTCTCTCTCTCTCTCTCTCTCTCTCTCTATATATATATATATATATATATATATATATATCCAGCAGTTAAATTGTTCATTAAACTGCTTTCAGACGAACACGGAGTGTGCGCACATAATTTTCAGCATTTAAAATATTCAGAACGAAAGCTGAAAACGCTGAAACGAATGCAATCGAAATACGAGAAACCGTTTCACGTCGTGCATTCGAATTTAATTTTCGAAACGTACCGTCGGTAATTTCTTCATGAAGAATTTTATTTATTTTTGCTTATTTATTTATTTATTTATTTATTTTGAGGAACACTTTTAGTCGAATGAATGCCGTTCTGTGTTTTGCAAACGGCAACGATCTGATTCGAATTAATGAGATTATATAAAATGTATTTCCCTTGGGAAGATAAAAAACATTTTTTAGATGTTGAATTAATATATATATATACGACGAAGATGTGTATATATATATATATATATATATATATATATATATATATATATATATATATATATATATATATATTTAATAATATATTTTTTATTTTTTTAATAAAACATATAATATACTATTAATTTTGAACTTGTGGAAATAGTTATATATATATGTGTGTGTGTGTGTGTGTGTATTATATGTATGAACGCTTTGTAATGATTCTGTATATTTTACATTGTAATTAGTAGAAGAGTCTCAATTTTAATATAATTCTAACAGAGAATAATGCTTCATTATATATATATTGTTTCAGTACGGGATGTATAAACTATATTATACTCGTGCGTAATTAATTTTATGAAACCGCAAAATTCGCATCTAAATTTAACCCTGTGACGAAATTAAAATTGCCGTCCATAAATAAATTTCAGATGAAAATTCATACGAATCGAGGGTGGAAAAACGGCCTCATGCAAAATTCAATTTTGACTGATCGTTGTCGGTGCTTTCGTTTAATTAAATTTAATTATTGTACTTGTTTCGAAATATCGCGTTTCATTTACTATATTTATTATTTAACATAATTATTTTTTTCGCATTATTCGATGGTTTTCAGAGATATTCGTTGATTTAATAATCATATATGTATTTTGTCATAATTAAATTTACACTACTACACTTTCTGAAATATTTCGAATGGAAAGATTGATTTATTATTTAGCATTGATTTTAATCTCACATTACAAATTATATATTATGAAAATAAAAATATTTATATTTTTTTTTGTAAAATATATATTTTTTTAAATTATACAAAATTTTGATCTAAAATTAAATTTTATATAAAATTAAAATAAATCATTTATATTATAATAATTATAAGAGTGTCGATTAAGATTTTAATTTTATCCGAATTTATTTTTTCGCGAACGCTCGCGTAAAAATCGATGAAAAGCGAAAAAATAAAATAAAGTAATCGTAAATCAGACGGACTCGAGAGCGAAGTGATTTTAACGGCGTCGTTAAACTTTCCCCGACAATTTTCCACCGTCGGCCCGTAACGACGAATTTTCTTTCGGTGCACGCTCAAACGCGCCTGTGAAAAATCATCGACGACCGTCCGTGGAAAATCGCTTTTCCGACGGAATGAAATATAACGGGAATGTTAGTGATCTCTATAATAATGGCCCGGGGCATATAAAAAAAATCAAAATACAACATCGTCAAAAAAATTTGTTCTGAAAAATTTGTTTTTTTATCTAAATTCATATATTTCAATATAAAATCATATTTTTATGTTGAAATTTATTCGTTGTGATCATCAAATTTCAAAAATCTTTATAAAAATTTAATTTTATATTTTAGTTACATTTTAATAATTTTTTATTAAAGGAAGTTTGCAATTTATAAATTTTTACATGTGATATATTGATTTTCATATACACGTTAAACAATGAATTTATATAAAAAATAATTGTTTTATTTATTTTTTATATTTTATTAGGCAAATAAAAATTTTAAAATATCGTCAATTTTTAAACACGTTAGACCTATCGTTGACAATCTTCGTAACGTTCGTACACGATTTCTTTTTTTACGACGCCATGAATGATACATAACAATTAATTTTATTATTTAATTTCGTTCCAATAAAACGTCGTATAAACTCGTCGTACATTACACCCGAACAAACACACATTTCGACGACAATGCAACGAACGTCTTAAAGCATCGATATAAAAGCACACCGGGGCGCATTATTCACTAGGAATAACCGAGTCGTAAAAATTCGACGTGCGCTTCTTTCACAATTTTCCTTATTATTATTATTATATTTTCTATTTTGTAGATTTTCGCTTCGGTAAATATTTATTTTTCCGGATCATTTGTGCGACAGATGAAGTGCTAAAACGGATCGCGGTTAAAGATTTTTCCATTCGATCCAATTTTGGACACGATCGGTCTTTTTGTAACGTCCCACTTTCCGACGTCGTAAATATATATTATTCGATGTGTATTAAATGCGATAAATACGAAACGATAGCACTTATTTTCTTTATATATATATTTTTTCTTCCTTTATATTAAACAACGTTTTTCTTTATCGACTTATAATCATCATATAAATCAATTATATAAAATATTTATACCCAATTTAATATTTCGATATTTTAATACAATTCGTTCAATAAAATATTTTTTTTAAATGATATATATATATATATTTTCCTTAATATTAAAAAGTTTAAATTGATCTACAAAATATATATTTAATAATAAAATTACATTTTTTTTCATGCATCAAATTATTAATAAACAAATTATTTTCATAAGAATTACGTAAATTAATTTTTGAATATAAAAATTATGAGACAATTTTCCCTTTTTAACATATTAAAATAAAAAAATATATATAATAAAAAACGCGCACTTTTCGAACTCTTCACTTATATAACGCATAATAAATCTTCATCAAAATTGCTTCTTAATAATATCGAATACTTATATAAAATTTTATTATGCAAGATATTAAATTTTCGCGTGCAAAACACACACAGAATATTCTTGCGTCATGAAAAATCTGAAACAAGGTATTAAAAAAAACAACAAGAAAAAAATAACGTTAAATAGAATATTTATATTATATGTGAATATATTTTTTATTAGCACTGTGAAAAGTCCATATAAAAAACACGTACCGTCGACATAAACCGTCCGAATTTTTGTTTTTATTTATATATATATATTTATATATATATATATATATATATATATATATATATACATATTTATATATATATATATATATATATATATATATACAATATATTTTTTGCAAATTTTCTAAGATGAAAAATATTATATTTATTTTATTTTTATTCAATATTATTATTATTGGGGGGGGGAAATCTTCGTCGGATTTTATTAATATAATATTATATGTATGATCGATTGTATGAAGAAAAATATCGCGTTGTCAGCGAACGCTTTCAACCGATGCTGAAAGGTGTGTCCGTTTTATTTTTGAACTACGAGTACTTATTAATTTTTTTACGCCTACGTTGTTATTTTCTATATATTTATATGTATATTCATTCATGTGTTTATATTTGTGTGTGTGTATGTGTGTGTGTATGTATGTATGTTACCGTTAAAGTGCGGTAGTCGATATTTTGTCAGATAACTTAATAGACATGTCTTAGAATTTTTATGTTCACATTTTTTTCTATTCGTCTATATAAAATATGAATGAACTAGTTTAAAAATCAATATTGAAAATATGAAGAGCGTGGCAAAATATATTTTTATAAAATTCGGTTTATAATTGATTTTATAGATATTAAAAATTAATAATTCTTGATCAAAGTAATTTCTAAACATTTCAATCTATGAATAAATTTATAAATTGTTCTTAGATATTTCGTTTCGCTTCAATTTCTTAAATATATTTATAATCTATTTATTTTTCTATACAATAACAGATCATACATACATACATATATATGTGCATATCTAAATAAAATAGTTTGTATATATTTTTGTTATTATATTTTCCTGTTTAAGTTCTTTTTAAATTGATTTTATATAGAAATCAGCATCATATTTGAATATATTTGATGTTGATGATATTTTATTATGAATTTTCTGTTTTATGTGGATTATTTTATGTTTTTTTACGACAGACATTACTCTTATATTTCGACTGTAAAAGCGGTACTTTTGATGGTTTATTTAGTAATATACATATATTTATTTATTTGAAATGTAGCCGATTTCGGATTTGAGTTGAATATTAATGAAAAATAATATTTATAATTGTTTTGAAAAAAAAAAGAAAGAAATGAAACATTAAAAACGATTAATTTTTTTTATTTTTACAGTTGATTTCAATTTATTTTCACAATGTAAATAAATTTAAATCAAGTATGGAATTTATGGTGTTCAAATTCTCTGATTTAATTGAAAGCGTTCGCGGGACAAGTTCAGGTTAACGGAAGTCGAAGACAAACATATGAAATACTAATGTGCTAGTTCATAAAATATGGATGAATTTGAAAGCCAACACTCCATTAATAGTGGATTATTTCGTATGTAGTCAGATTTAATCTTGAACTGATTAAATAAGATTGCGATTAGTCAAAATTTAAATCAACTTATGGCTATGAGTTATCAATTGATATTTTAATTACTTTTTTTGAATTTTAAAATCTCTATATTAAATTGTAAATCATGTGTTTTTTTTTTCAATATATAATTGATTAAATAAAATTAACATTATCACTAAAATTATTAACAGTTTTGATCATTTTTTTTAATATGGAATGAAAATTTATTAAACGCTGAATTGATGATAAAATGTTTTTTTTTTATAATAAATTTCTGTTGTGTTTTTGCGTAATATTCTTTTTATCGTTTAAATTTTCAAGCAAGAATTTAAATTGCTGTTTTTCAACTTTTTACAATTGAATATTATCATTATTTTATATTTAAATAATAATTTAATATAACTATTAATTTATCAAAACATCAGTGTTTCAATTTAAAATATAACAAAATAATACGACAATCAGAAAAAATAAATAAATTTAATAATTGATTGCGCATACAGCTGATGACCCAACATCAATACTATATATCTAAAAAGAAATTTTGATTTTCATAATGCTATTATATTATTAATTAAAATATTTATTTTTTATAACAAATTTAAATTTATTTATATGAAAAAATACACGTTAAACTGTCGACTTAAATGCATATATAGAAACAAATCAATAGAGATTATATATATATATATATATATATATATATATATATATATATATATAATATACGGATCATATCTTGATAATACCATAGTATATAATATATTTAATCGTCTAGACGTCATCTATATATATATATATATATATATATATATATATATATATATGTATATATATATATATATATATATATATATATATATATAAAGTACAATAGTTTGAGAAACATCGTTCAAGACACTCGACGCGCTAAATAAGAGCCGCGTCCAAACAGAAGACATCCTTTTGAATGGGGGACGAAAGACAGATGATTATTATTGTGCGAAGTGAGGACGAGGTATTCATCATTGAACCGACTGAAGTGAGGCGAGGAGACAGGAGACAAAGGGGGGGGAGGAAAGCTGAAAGTAGAGCTTTTGCTGAAAAACGTCGCAGCTTTCGCGGCATTTGTTCGCAAGCGCCAAGTTGAGCCGCTGAAAACGAGTGAGTAATGAAGTTTCAGCCTCGGCGATAAATCACGTCGCCCATATTATTACATTACCTTATATTTCACATTATATATATATATATATATATATATATATATATATATATATATATGATCCGTTATTATAATAAAAATCGTTTTTTTTTCACTATGAATGAATTCAAAACGCGATAAATTTATTATGAACGATCGTAAATATCAATGCGTTAGACGATAAATAACATTAAAATGTATTGTATTTATTGTATATTAAATATATAAATTTATAATATATTATGTTGTGCACGATTGATGTTTTTTTTTTTTTTATTGAGCGTCATATAATTTTAATTTGATATTGTGTTGAAATTTTAGATTGATGAATATATTAAATATTAATCAATTATTTATACGATGATTAAGTGAAACTATATTCGAAATTATTTTTATCTGATAAAAATATAGCAAGTGTTCAAAAAAATAATATAAATTTTTATTATTGTTGCAAATAATTTCATTCGATCGTCTATATCAATTTTTTGTTCTAATTTTTATAACGAAAATATATTTTAAATAGTATCAAAGCGATATTTTTAAAATTTCATATTATAATTAATTTTTGATACAAATACGAAGAGAAAAAAAAAGATTACTGAAATTGCAGATTTTCATCTGTGCTCATTATTAAAATTACGAAACGCAGAATCCGCGGTTACCATAGAAATTAAAGTTATTTTTAACAGTATCACAAAATAATAGGTTGACGCTTTGTTGCGGAAAATTGATACCGAAAAACGAACACAATTTTAATTACGGCGTTGTATAACGCAATTATAATTAGAAAAATAATAAATACGGATGCGGAAAACTCCGCTTCTAATTTTCAGTTCGCTTTTCAACGCAATTTTAATTATATTGTTGAAAATAAATGATATTTGATATTATTAAAGAAAACTTTACGCCGTTGTATTTTTTTTTACGGTTTCTGCAACATTTTTCTTTAATTTTTTTTTCTAGCTTATATTTATTGTAATTTAAATCTGAACAAAAAGTTGTATTTTTTTTACTTATTAAATTTTCCAACTAAATAACTTTAATTGTATATATCTTTTTATTTAATCTATTCTAAATTAGATATAATATAAATAATAAATAATATATTAAAAAATATATTTTAGCATCTTAATTACTGGATATATATATAGATTTAAATTTATAAATTATTTAAAAAAATATTTAAAATACCGAATGAAATGTTATAAATATTTAATTTATTATTTTTATAGTATTACTTGCAGTTTTCTCACTGAGTTCTACGGCGTTAATTAATAATTCGAATAAAAACATTATTGTTACAAAATTTAATACTTATAATAAATAAAAAAAATACATTTATATCGTACGTATTTTTTTGAACGATCCAATTATTATTGAACGTGTTTTACATTGAAACGTTCGTTCGGACGACCTTAGAAAACGAAACAAAAAAAAAACCTAAATTCGACAAATCCCCTTAGTCTTAATTAAAAAAAAATAAATAAATAAATAAAATGAAAATGAAAAGAAAAAATATAAATCTCAATTCACGGCAGAGGAGCACCGCAATGAAAAACCGTAAAAACGGCGAACTTTTTCTAATTGAATAATTAAACGGGCGCAATTAATCAAACGTAAACGAGTTAACGATTCAAACTTTCCCGCCTTGTGATTTTTATTCGCGTGTGAAAAAAAATATTTTCTTTCTTTTCTCTAATATATATATATATATATATATATATATATATATATATATATAATTTTTTCAACCATTCCATAGTCAAACATAGTTTTTATTACTCGCGTTGTTTTCTTCAATAATTGATAAATTATATTCTTTCAATTTTCCTTTTTTTTTTTGCTTTGACCGTTTTTTGAAATATGTACATTTTCTTCTATAATATATGTGAACATAATTTTCGATGATTTTGTTACAATATTACATTTTATATTAATCTCTATTATATCAAAATAGTGCCTTTCAAATCGTAAACAAGTTCTAAATTAATTTGTTATACAATATTAAGTATATTTTTCGAATATAATTGAATTTAAAATTTTATATTTTTATTTTTATAATACTCTATATTTATACAAGATCACTCTCAAAATTATATTTGTATATAATTATTATTAATATTTATTTTGAACACTACCAAGGTATAAAATTGCGTTTTAAAGATCAACGTGTATTTCCTTACACATTTTTTTATATATAATATATATATATATATATACATATATTTAAAATAATAAATCTTTAATATTTTTCTTACAAATTTATTATTACATTTTTAAATCAATTTTTAATCTGATTTCTTGACTTATAAAATGTAGAAAATTATTCAGACAAATAATACAATAAATTTACTGTCACGAAATTATTTGATTATATTTATACATACATACACACACACATTGTTTATATTGCATTTTATTATGCGTAGTTAGAGAAAGATTTAATAACTATTCACGAGATATTTTAGAATTTTCAGGAATGTTGAGTTGTTTTCGTTTGTCTAAATTGTACTCGTGATGTCATAAACATACTTTAAAATAATATAGTTTTAAATAACCTAAAGTCGTTAAATGCGCTTTTTTTCTACATTTTAAAATTATATCAACATACTAAGTGAAATATTTGAGAATCATTATATATATATATATATATATATATATATATATAAGATAAATATAGATGTAATGTGGGCGTCTTACATAGATTGAGTTCGATACGAGCTCGATATTTATCATTCGAGAGCTCGATGAGATTTTTTTCAGCTGCAACTCTTCGTCTGAAAAATGCCTAAACAAAAAATACTACAGCAAGAAGAAAAAATGAAATTTCAGCTTCGTTCATTTTATCAGTACGGTTCGGTGTTAATCTATTTGGTATTAAGTTGTGCGTGCTTACGAACTCGTACAAAAAAAAAAACTATATATATATATATAATAACCACATTCGTTATCACGTCGGCTTCCATTGGTTTTCTTATCACACAATCACGACTCGAGTATCACTAAATTTTGTTAATGATAACGAACCTTTTCTCTTTTTTTTTGTATCGCATTCTTTTCGCTCTTTTTTTTTTAAACAGGATATCTTAATTAACACTTAACCGGTCATCGAATATAATCTCAGTAATATTTTTTTTTTATAAATATGCAGTATATAAAAAATAAATTATTATTTAATAATACAAATTTTTTTCATAATAATTATCTATAATTTCTTTAAAAATAAAACGTGAGAGAATTTTACTACTGAAATCCCTCGTTTATCGCGGCTGTTATGTTCCAGAATTCTTTAGCAATAAGAGAAAATTCGTTTTATTCGTGTATTTTACCTGTTTTTTTTTAATATTCCTTCTTAAATGTTTATTTAGAAACAAACTTTTAAATTTAAAAAAAAATAATAATATAAATACTCGTAATTATCCGCGTTAAATGAACCGCGAAATAGCGATTATTATTATTTTTTTACTAAAAATCTACTATATAATGTAATAAAATTTTCCAATATATCGTAACGATACTAATTTCACGAACTTTTTATATTGTGGAAATAAACGATAAAATATTTTCGACATCACAATATAAAAGTTAAACTTATAACATATAATATTAATAATAACACATTTTAATTATACGTACGAAACGGTGTACTACATATTATTTTATACGTCAAACATTTGATTTATATTATACGTTATAATAATTGTGAAAGTGTATTAATTTTCGTACATTTTCCGAGAAATACAAGCGCTACGACGATCGAGCTTTTCGTTTCGCTTTCGAGACGGGAAAAAAAAAATCAACATTTTTATATTATCGAAATTCGCACAAAATAGTTCATATTATGCGCGTTAATATTGTTCCACGTTTCTTGGAAACGTTTATCCCATTGTTTGCAATGCTTCCAATATTGGAAAACCGGAGGACAATAATACAAGGCTTCGATATTATATTGAATTTTCAGCTAAAATGCGTATTGTTTATATATTATATTATACATGTGCCGTTTACAATATTCGAGTTTGCTCCGTTATTGTGTCTAAATTATATAATATGTGTGCGTTTATGGTTTTGTGATAGATAGATGTTCGTAATATGAGATTAATAATTTTAAATTATTAAATCTTTGACTATTGTATATAAAATTTTAATTATGAATATAATAAAAAAAAAACAATTCGTTACGATTTAATAATTATTCGTATAATTTTAATAAATTCACTTCATAAAATACAAATATTATTTTATTTCATTATATATATATATATATATATAATATAAAAATGTATTTTTTCAGTTTTTATTACCACTAAAAACTCAACTACCCATTCGTCACTATTCGTTTTTGTTTGCACTGGAATGTTTCAATATAAATCAGCACGACCATTATAATAAATCTTAATAGATATATAAACTTTATTTACATAGAAAAAAAATATCTATATAAATATTTTAACAGGATATTCTGCATTTGTATATATAATAAATCTTTTTAAAACTTTTTTTAATAGGCCACAACTTTTTTTTACGAATTTTTATATTAGTTAAAATGATTATGATAACCATTTATACTTTTAATTATTAAAAATGTTGTATATTTACATTTTTATTATAATAATATACAATATAAATAATATGATTAAATACTTCTTAAATCTGTTTTTAGTATGTAGTTTTGCAATGTGTATAAATTTTAATTAAATCTAGCTTGAGAATATATTAACTTAAATATACATTATGGGGATAATTAATAAGAAAAATATTTAAATAATGAAATATATTAGAAAAAGGATATTTTTTTAACACTCAAAGGGTTAAAAATGTACATCATCGGCGAGAATTTCTTATTTTAAAAGCTGTAAATTCAATGTTGACGCAGCGATAATTAAAAGTGTTAAACTCGACGCGAACTTTTGCCGCTTGAAACTTAATTGCAAATTGATCTGAAGAAACTACATTTTGGATTAGTAGTGCAAACTAATTGGCAATTTCCTATTGCTATTTCTTGTTTAAAATCCTTCTACGTGTATACATATATATAAATATATATGTGTATACAGATTTGTACTATAAAAACGTCCGAATAGTACATCTGCTTCATTGAATTCGACGTTGAAATATAAGATAATCAACCATACATAAAACGAACGATATTTACAAATAAAAAACATCATCAATAATTACTAAAAGAGGATAATTAAATATTTAACTTCATACTTTTTAACCTTACCCAGATTAGAAGAGCTAAAAAAATACGTACCGGTCAAATGCGGTCTGCTCTGACCCCAAAAACTGAATGGATATATTTTTTTTTATTTAACTTCTAAATTTCTATTTATCATAATAGACATATCTATAATTAGTAAATGTTATTAAAATTTGTCGATTTTTTCATCAATTTGAAGGATAATTATCCAAAACATATACGGAATTAGATATCGACAAAAAAATGGGGATGCCTATAAATCTATAAAGCTTAATTATTATCAAATTTATGTTTCAAATTGAATATATAATATTTTTTTCAAAAACTCTGTATATATTATATGTCAAGTGTTATGACCAAAAAATATGACGGCTAATCAAGTTAACGAGATGCACTTAACTAACAATGAGGCGTTCAAAACACAATATTTTGATTATTTTTCAAAATATGACTATCGCTTGGAAAAATTAAACGTATTTTATATAACCGCACATTTTTCGATTAAAATTCATTAATGCACTTTATTATATATAGTACACTTTATTATTATTATTATTATTATTTAATTAAATAAGCAAATATACGTTTCGTTATTTCAAATAAAGAGAGAAGTCTTCGAAATTAATTCAATTCACTACCCGAAGAGTCGACGACGACTAAATATTGGCACGTGTTGCTCGACACCCTCATTTTGCAACCCCCTTAAGCTACAATTTGCATTCGAAAGAAAAGTCGTAAACTTTGTAGACGTACAAATTCGCAATATATCTGCGTATTATTTACATTTTATTTGTATATATATATATATATATATATATATATATATATATATATATATATTATATGTATATAGCGATGCCATTTTCAGAGCAACAAACACCTGTCCAAATGTTACGGTCGATTTGTCGACAACAGACGACAATTTCACGCGGCGTTAACTCTTCAGTTCAGCGAAAGCTCCAATTTTGTTCCACGTCGCAAATTTAATTTACATTCCAATTTCCACACTTATTTCACCCTCGTCCTCCATATTCACGCGCCCATCCTACGTATTCTCCGCGATTGTGCCGATTTTCAATTTTTTTTCTCTTCTCTCTATCGTAACGCCGTATCGCTTTTTTTTGCGATGTCTAAATATCTTAT